>WEIV01024274.1:305476-380822 GCA_013390005.1 Calyptomena viridis
CTCGCGGAGCCTCCGGCGGGAGCGGTGCGGGGCTGGCGGGGCGGCGGGGCATTGTGCGAGGCGAGGTGTGCCGTGCGAGCTTTGTTCTCGGCTGTACCGGCTCGGGGGCGCCTCAGCCTCTGCTGTGGAGTTTTCTTTCGGGGAGGGGGGCTCGGGGCTGGGCCGGGGGGTTCCCGTTCTCCCGGCGATGGGCAGAGCTGGGCGCTCGCACGGCCCGCGCTGTGTGTCAGCCCCAGGGGTCTCCCTTGGTGGGACTGCACAGGTGAGGGGAGTCATGATTCGACCAGGAGAGCATGTGTTTTTGTCCTGATTTACCGCATGACCTTGGCTGAGTCTGAGATTAAGCCACGATTTAAATGCGGAGTAGCGCTTGTGTGGAGACTTTCCACCTCTTGTAAGGCTCCAGATACACTTGCTGGAGAAGAAACAGAGAAAAAGCTTCAGTATATCTTCCAGTACCTCTTAGATCTGGATGATCTGACATGTTCCTTTTTCTCCACGGGCTTACCTGGTGACCTTTCATATTAAGCCTAGCGTGCCTATAATAAGTATTCTTTACAAAGAAAAGGATTTTTTCCCCACAATCGGGTGAAAGCAGCATTTGCAGCACGCCGCCATGTTTCCAGTGTGTGCTATTTTTGGCAAGCCCGTGCTCTCACAGCCAGGAGTGACAGCTTTGGGAAATGTGGACACTGTGGAGCTGTAGAAGCTGATGCTTCCAGGTGCCATAAATCAAACATCTGTTTATGGGGGTGTTGGGTTGTTTTTAGCTAAGAACACTTTTTAGATTGATGTCATAAAGGGAAGTGCAGAAGTTGACAGACAAAAAACTGCTCTCTACACGTTTTCTGAAATCTTTGACAAAATTTTCACTTTTCTTGTTCCCTCTCTGTAAAGAATAAGCCAAACGATTTTGTTAGTAGAGCTCTGTGATGCTTCAGTGATGCCGGGGGTAGCATCATCTCATCCTGTGAACTGAACTCACCTTTCCTGGTGTGTTTCAGTCAGTATGTGTAGTGTTGTAAAGTGTGAGTCTAGCTTTAAGAAAAAAGCTTACTGGATAGCATGTGTAGCTCGATGGAAGGCTGGCTGTACGTATTCACATGCTTAAGGTTTTACATCCTTATCTTTGTGATGGAGATCTCGGTAGCATCACGTGTTCCATGTTTGCTTGAAAGGCAGTGTTAAAACCTGCTAGAAAGTGCAATTGTACAAAGTCTTCTAGAAAAATAAATTAACGTTGGAACCTTTGCAAATGTTATCTTATTTTGATAAATGTAACAACTCTTAAAAATCTTCAAAAAGAGTCTTGTATGCAAATGTGGTAAATAGTGGCCTCCAGTTCTTAACTGATGTGAATTTGGCAACTGCCTTTTTTGCTGGGTTGTGTTAAGTGTAAACTCCTTAAGTTGAAGGCTGGGAAGCATAATTAAAATTACAATGGTAGACCTGGTGGACAAGACTTTGTGTGGGTCAAGTGCACACATCAGGATCCTCTGTAGGGATTCTTTGCATTTGCAGTCTAAGAAACCACATGTACAAGAATACTTGTTTATACTGTGACTGCAAGAGCACTGCTCTGCACACTGATGGAGTTTGAACATCATCTTAGTTTTAAACAGAATTTTTATGCACCTGATGAAATGGCCAACTCTTTGGTTCAGAACATTAGTGCTTTATTTTTCCTCTTGTAAATTGTAAGGCAAATATACAGAGCATCACTTTTTACTGCAAGTAAAATAAAGCAAAGATGATGTTTCTCTAAGTACATCTTGGTATTTTTGTTCATTACAACAGTGCCTGATGAGAGGACACTCAATCTTAACCATAAATGGCATGCTTGAGTTAGAAAACATTTGATTATTCTAGTTCTTAATATTAGCACCTGGGCCTTTTTGTCTGACTAAGTAAGGTGGTGAATGGAGAATCAAAGGGGAAATAAAGTAGAGCAGGACTTCAGCAGGGTGGTGCAAGTTGCTGTGCTGGCTATGAACAAACCAAAAGTAAAAGTGATAGTTTGGTCTGGGAGACTGGATACTTTTTTACAGGTGCTTATATAAAGTTTGCAAAGTTGAACTAATTGTGAACTACTTGGTGTAACTGCTAATAGACTTGATAATCTTAAAATGCCTTATTGAGTAATTAAAAAAACCCACCAAAAAGTCTGATCCTCAGGTACTGTAAAAGAATCCTTAACATTTGCAGGCAGTGAATGTTACACTGGTCTGAGGTCCCAGTTTTGCTATATTAAGTCTGGATCTCTTCCAGGCAGACATGGCTGGAGGAGTGCTGCTTTCAGAGCTGTCAGTTATGTACGAGTAACGTGTGATGAACCCGATTCCTTGCCGAGGCAGACATGCAATACTGCTGGTGTGGCCATCTTCCATTCTCTGCTCTGCCCTGTACTCTTCTCGTGTCATGACTGCTACTGGGCTGACTGTGTTTTTTATGTAACAGTGCCATGATGGAGCAGGCCTGAGTGCTAGGATGCAGCAGGTCTGTGAAGTTTGTGTTTTTTGTGATGTAAGCGGGTAAAGGTGAAAGAGTTGATGCTTTACAGTTATCTGTTGCTTGGCATGCAGAAAACATTGTGTTAAATCTTAATCCTGGTGATTTTAATCCAAGTGGGAGTGAGATTGAATTTCAGTGTGAGGTCTGTGTAGCTTGATCTGCCTCTGTTGACTGCTGATGAGTAACTTTTTTGCCTTTTTACTTTAAGAAGCTGCAGTGGAGCCAAATGGAAAATTTGCAGACCTAAGAGAAGATGACTGGACATGCTGCCAACTTCATCGAGATGTTGGAGCAGCTCTTGGATGTCAAAACAAAACCTGTTCTAATGGCAAAATTGCAGGGTCTAAGTAGCTGCTTTATCATGAAGCAGACTGGAGAGCTGTGTAGGCAGAAAGCTTCATTAGGAAGAGTAAACAAACCATTCAGACTAGCACTACCCTACCACCCTTTAGGATGAAATTTGCATGTTTAAAATGTAATTTTGCAGAAAAACGTAATCTCTCATTGTAGGGTAAATGAGGTTGGAATATGTCCAGGTAGAAAGACAAGTCCTTCACCCAGGTTTAAGAGAGCATATTCAGGAAGATCTGATTTTAGGATTTTTAAAAATATAGAAGTATTTTTGTGAATTCTCAAGGCTTTGAGTTTTCAGAGAACTCAGATTTTCAAGAGGAGTTCATTTTGGACTTCTGTCAAATCACAAGGGCCATGTGTTTTTCTGTAATGCTTAAATGCAACAGAAGTCTCTTTTTGTGAGGATATGAAGTGTTAGATCACATTAGCTTAATGTTACAGCAGGCAAATGCTGGATAGAAGTGAGGATTGTGGGATACCAAGTAGGAACTTGGAAGCCAGGTGGAACAGCTTTAGAAAGGAAGAAAACAAAACAAACCCACACCAAATTAGCTCAGCACTCTAGGAAGCCAAGGTGTTTTGAGGGAAGAATAAAAAAACTTGGTGAGAAATTCTTATTAGATCACTTACTTTTAATAGCAAGTTTTCCAGATTCTTCTAGGTTAGATTCTTTTTATTTCCCTTGTAAACAGGGCCTAATTTGCTTTTTGCCTTTGGACATTTATGCTCTTAACTGCACGAATAGTGTCTGGTATCAGTTTCCTTACCCAGAAGAACATTCATTCCTTACTGTATGGGTATTGATGCTGATCTCAACTACCCTAAAATTACACTTTAGGTAGTCTTTGTGTTTTTTTCCCCTTCTGCTTTTGAGCAAAATGTTCTAGAAATTACACT
Organism: Calyptomena viridis; assembly: GCA_013390005.1. Taxonomy (NCBI): domain Eukaryota; kingdom Metazoa; phylum Chordata; class Aves; order Passeriformes; family Eurylaimidae; genus Calyptomena; species Calyptomena viridis. Next base: position 309,239 of record WEIV01024274.1, read on the forward strand.
TCTCCAAAATGGTCTCCCTTCTTTTAGATTCTGACATGGCATTAGAAATTTTCCGTTTGTTTCTCTCTTGGGTGGTAGAGGTGAAAAATACAAGAAACATCGAATTTTGTCTCAAATGTCAGACTCCATGATATCCATCAATTTGTGGATCACACTTCGGTTTGGTAGCAAAAACACAGGCAGACTTCTACGGTGACAGCTCTTCAGCAATTGCTGGTTTGTTTATTTGTATTCTCAGTGTGTTTGGAGGGCTGTGCATTGCTGCTGAGTAAGGCTTCCCATCTGCCACTGGCAAACCAGAGGGGTTTTCAGTGCTAGCATGGGCAGTGCTGAATGGTCTTGGTATGTATTTTTTAATCTTATGATGAAAACGTTTTTCTTGTGCTTAAATTTGGTTTGATTGCTTGGATGCTTTGATTAGAAAACAGTTAAGCTCCTAACTCTAATTTTTTTATCCATACATTGGTGTAACATGTAGCTTTTACTAGAGTGTCCTCATGGATGTGTCTCAGAATGCTTCAGAAGGGGCTCAGGTATTGCTCTGCCTTTTTGCTGCTTCTGATAATGAAGCACAGAGAAGGCTGTTTGCCTTATGATTCTGGTTGGTGCATGATTACTTTTTTGGGATCCAGCTCCCTGTAACACCTCAATTACCTGCCCTTATAGGTTGTGTGGGTCATACAGTGGATGTGAGTCACTAGTGAATGGAGAAAAGGCCGTGCTAAGTTTGAGGATCCACATCCATGTTCTGTTAGGTGCTGGTTTGGAAGATCATTAAAGTCTTCTGTCTTGGTATGTCTGGCACTTTACACTGCTCTGAAGTACCTGCTTCTGGAAGTTCCTAGGGAGTAAGTCTGTAACAAACAATCTTAATGTTTCCAGGAGATACTTGTAAGAGTTGAATGCCACTAACCTCATAATTTGCTCCAATTTAATCCTCAAATATTTTATTATTTATCGGATAAGTTACTCAATCATTGAGCCTTCAGATTTTGGCTCCCAAGCATCTCACATCCTTTGAAACAGTGCTGCCTTTAAAATAACTTTTTCCAGACAGAAAATACTTTCCCTCTGGATCTGTCAAAATGCAAAAAGATGGAACTGGTTACAGGTAGGCAGCTGTAGTGGCTTTTGTATTAAACACAGGCGGTGTTGCTGTGACACTGTTCCTGTGACATTGCCTACCTCTGCATCCAGAAGGAGGCAAGTAATGAGACCTGTTTTTTAAAGCAGATTAGTGTTTTAGGACTTGAATTGCCCACTTATTTGAGGTGCATTTTCAGGTCTCTGTAATTTAGGCTTGGATCAACAATTGGATTTTTCTGAGTTTCTCTTGTTCCCCTTGGGTAGTTAAGGGTGTATCTGGAATCTTTCAGTGATTTAAATTCACATTTCCTTGGAAAGGTTAATATGACTCTTCCTATGTGAGAGCAAACTGGTGTGATGACATAAATTTTGTGTTGAGATGGGCCCTGGCATTTGCCATGGGGTGCAGGTTTAGCTTGTTTGTGTTTCATTATTCACTCCTAATGTTTTGGTCATGGGTCACACAGGTACCAGCCTCTTATTGCTTAGTCAGCAGCAAGAGCAGATTCTAGTCCTGTAAAATGTGTTGGAATTAGCTGAAATTGTTTTGCTTTTGTTGTTAAACTTTCAATCTCTTATCATGCTTCTTACAGGTATATTAGGCATTTTCTTCATGACTTTGTTTATACTGTCAATTTTTTTTCCCAAAACAGCAGTAGTAACAGCTGGTTATTCCATCTAGATAAATGGCTTGTGGCTTTGAACTTGCTCACCTGTTGCTAAGCAACTTGGAGAAATCCCAAATGACACTTAATTGTGCAATCCTATTAACTGTTGACCAGACCTTTAATTTCCAGCAGAATTGCTGTTTGCCTGATTTGTAGTGCATTGTACTTGGATACAGACACCTCTTTTCCATGTGAGCTTGTCTGGGTGTTTCTTCAGTTTTCAAAAAGCCTTTTTAAGTTAAGGAATTCACTGATACCAAAAAGAGGGTGTAGAGTTGTGTGAAAAGTTTGACATTCTGGTTTAGGGGTGAAAAATGCCTTCATCTGTGTAGTACATCAATCATACTGTCAGAGTTGCTTTTGAATGAAATGAAAAGTCTGAATTATATTTGATAGAAGTTGATGCAGTTTGAAACAGTGTAACAGCTCTATCAGTGTGTCTTAGTTGGTTAAACCTGTAATTAAAGGGGTGAGGGGGCAACATGACTGTTTTGATACCCTGTAAACACTACCAATTTGAAAAGATGGGAAGGAATGGAGTATCAAGTTGTCACCTTAGAGCACTGTAGTAACCAAATGAGAGGGGGAACTGNACCAAATGAGAGGGTGAACTGCTGTGTAATATTCCAATCTGACAGAACTATAGTGCATTAGAGTAAATCTGGATTTTTTGAGACTGCTTCTTGTATTGAAATGCAAGTCAAAATATGAAATTGAAGATGGCAGAGAACAAAGACATAAGGATAATGTTAAAAACACACCTGTCCAGGTTATGATTCCCTTAACTTTTTTGGTAGTTCTGGTGTTGTTTTTGACAGAAGACATATAAAATTGCCACACTTGTGGAAATGAAATTTGAGATTTTCTGACTGGCATGTTTTATTTCAATGGATATTGGTCCTTTGGCTTGTTACATCAGGCCAAGGGGATTTTGCCTTGTCCTGTGACCCTGAACATCCTGTGATGTGCATAAGAGATTTCTGTTGTGTAGGAAGTGAAGTAGAAACAAGATTCAGACTAAATCCCTTGTATGATTTAAAAATTAAAGAAAGAAAAAAAACCCTAAAAAACTGAGTTGGGACAGCAGTGATTAGTTTGCTTTCACTGTGTTGCAGTTTGGTAAGAAAATACTAAGCAACTGTTAGCTGTTGAGTCCGTTTTTCTGAATACTAATATACTAATAGGTTTTGTGGACCTAAATCTGAATTTGCTAATACAGAATTTACATAAATGGCTTTAATTTACATAACAGTATTTTAGAAATTCAGTGCCTGACATTGATTTTCTGCCAAGTGGGAGCACTGTAACAGATGGTGGAATTTTCCACCAGCCAGGTGATAACCACTGTAAAGGAGGTATTTGTCTTCCTGTAAGTCCTTGGCTTAAGGAAGGGGCTCAGTTTTGCTGCAGAATTGTCCTAGAGTGTGTTACAATTTGACTTACTCAATTTGTTTTACATATGGAGTAATGTGAATGCATGATTGTGAATGAATCTTAAATAATCTGATTTTCAGCTTTTCCTGTCAGTTTTCACCCTTTCATCATTATGTCAATTGACAGGAAAATGTGTGGATAAGCTTCTATCAGGAGTAACAGTGACAGTAGTGACATTTCAAACATTTGGTGCTATTATGTGCTGTGCACTAGAAATGCAGTATAAAGTATTTGCAATTTCTTGGATCAAGGAATAGTGGAGTAGTAAATTGCTTATGAGTGGTAGGCAGCAAATAATCTCTCAGGAGATGCTTGGCTTGTATCATTCAGGTTGTGCTGGCTGGAGAACCAGAACAGATGGCAACTGGCAGCATAGTAGCAGGTGCAGCAGCAGTAAAACCAGATTGTTGTCCTCTGATTAGGTCATGGAAAGGCTTTTCCCATTTCTTTTCAAATCTACTTGGTGACAATTGGGCATTCTGCTGCTCCTCTTTCCATGTTAGGAGTTAGTTTCTGATAGATTTTTCACCCTTAGCAGTAGGCAAGTTCTTTTATGTATTTTTTTAAGCTTGTAAGTATGACAGATAAGCCACTTTACTTTCAATATGTCTTCAGACTAGCATGGAGGCTGATGTGCTTGTGGGTTAATACAGGTGAGGACTTTCACTGAAGAAGAGGAATCTGAAAGAGGTGTTGGTGAATGAGCTGTTGATATTTAAGTGCATCAGGGAACCATTTGACACTGAGGATGCCAAGCTTTGTACGTTCATATTCTAGAGACAGTTGAAAATAATTGTCAGAAGTGCCTGATTCATCATTTATCAGAATTGAGTAGAAAACTTGCCTATTGACATCTATAGGAATAAACTTGAATTCCAGGGAAACCAGTCTTTACAAAGAAATTAAGTGTACCTCCTGTCATTCTCCAAATGTTGATCTTGAGGGTATATGGTAGGACTGCCTTTCTGTCTGTAAACTCACAGCATAGAAGCAAGCCTTTTAACTGTTGTGGAGCAAATATATCTTGCAATTAGTTAATCCACTTAAGCTGATGGGAGCTGAAAAGTGCAGGTCTTGTCTGCCATTTCTACTCCCACTACTTTAGGGTTCACCTGCTCCTTGTAGTGATAGAGCTTCACAAGTTTGTGAGAGGAAATCAAGTGGGATGAAGAAATCGGCAGTGGTACCCACCATTTAGCCTTACTTTACCTTTGCTGCTTTTTCTTATTGTCTGATAATATTTTTGGGAGATCTGATTTAACTTACTGCACTAAAAGGGGAACAAGTTCATATCTTGGAGGTGTTTGTTACTCCAGACTGTGCTGGGTGTTGGATGTGTATCTGTAATACATTATACTTAGTTCAAAGGCTTCTTCAAAGCCACACGTAGTGGGACCTTTCTGAAATGAAAGTGGTTTGCAGAATCTGAGTGTTTCCTGTGGGCCAGACCCAGCCATGGACTGTCACTTTCAGTATCTGCATGGTCAGCTCTTGAAAATATCCTCAAACACCTGAAAGCTTTTGAATGTTTTGAAAAGCTTTTTTCAGTTTGAGGTTGTATTTTTTCTTGCTCTTTTCTGCACATTATCATGTAAATAATACTTCCTCATGTGGTGGTGATACACATCCTACTGAAAGAGAAGGCATTCAGATATGCATCCTCTGGAGCCCATCAGATCTCTCTGCCCCTGTTTTTAAACTGAAGAAAAAGTGCATTTTGAGAATAGGATGGGAAGACTTCTTGTTTATTTTTCAACTTACAAAGAGAAAAAAGTGCCTATGCGTGGTTGTATTAAAAGCAGAACAAAACCTATAAATGTGTATAAAATTATACTACTTTTTCTTGTCATACTAATAGCTTTCTTGTTAAATCTTCTGGTGTGAACCTTTACTGCATACCTCCCAGGGTAGGAATTTGTGTACTGTATCTCCAACAAAGCTGGATGCAGTGTGTGCTGACCATTGCTGGAAGTTGGGGTGTGATCACATCCCTGGATATATTATCTGTATGTTCTGTCAGTATAGTTAAACACTGCCTTGTCTTTTGGTTACAGTGTGTTGGCTGTTTGGCCATTGTTTGAGATGTATGGAATTTGCCGTGTTCATTTGGACTTGGTTTTATCCAAAATACCAGCTTCCATGTCATCTTTTTACATATGTTCATCTCTTTGGGGCTTAAAGCTTCTATTTTGCATTCCTGGGCCATCTGGCAGTGTGGTTGTGACTTCTTTTGCAGTCCTGTATATGTTATGTCTTACTGCAGAGACAATTTTAGAAACAGCCACCAGGTGGGTCACCTCTGTCTTGAAGCTCTGGTCTGCTGTCAGTTCTTGGCATCTAAAGGATGACTTCCCTGAAATTCATTAAATGTAATGCAAGTGTCAAATGTCCAAGATCCTTGGAACAAGGCTTAGTACAAGCATATGGGAGAGGCAGTTGTCTTCTTCCCATTTTGCTTTGTTCAGAGGATAGTGGTGGTCAGCTGTGGTTTTCCCAGGATACAGGATGCTGTTGGGTATTCTGACAAGAGAAATCCTAATGCAACTGCCTTGGCATGAACTTTTTTCCCCCATTCCAGATCTGAGGCCCAATCAGGTTCAGGTTTTCCCCCATGCCCCTTCCAGCCTTGATCCAGTCTGGATTTCCCCCATTCTTTGATGCCACCACTTTTTGGAGTTATTTATAGTTATGCACTATTACATAAAAGTAGGTAATAAAATAATGAGTACTGAATTGCTTTTTAGAGAGCTCAGCTGAGTAGTGTGTTGGCTTTGACTTGCACAACACACCTGTAGTATGTGCCTATGGAATTTGCATACCATGTAATATACCTTTACAGTGCCTGACACAGCAAGCAGTGCTGCACTGCTGATAAAAATAGATTGGACTCACTATGACCTTTTAAAAATGCTGCTAATACAGTAGCACAGGCTTTGCCTTAGAACATCTGACTTATAATTCTGATTGTGAAGTCAAGTGAGGTAAGTAGAATTGGGATTGACTGTAAATGTCTTAGCCACTTAGCAAATCCTCTTGGAGAACCACACTTGCTTGCCACCTGCTTTTTACTGAGGATATGTGGGGTGATTGACTACTGGCATGTTATGAGGTGATCTCCGTTGCCTGTGCAGCCTTTCCCACCACTGGTTTGGTACCCAGGAATCCTCTCCCCAGCACCAAAACACCGACTCTGAAATCACATTTGTTAAACTGCTTACTGGGATAGAACAGTTTTGATGCGTGTTTCCCACTGTGATTATGTGGCTTACGTGATCAGGATGTGAACAGTAATTTGAATGCTCGTGGTTTATGGAGCTTTTGTTTTTTTCCATAGTTTTCAGTTGACCAAAGAAATGGTGATGGAGAAGCCAAGTCCCCTGCTGGTCGGGCGGGAATTTGTGAGGCAGTACTATACCCTGCTGAACCAAGCCCCTGACTATTTGCACAGGTAAAGCTCTGCTGCACTTTGAACTGTGTTTCTGTGTGAATTTCTTAATTGGTATGTTAGAATTGGTGAATGAGTTTATTACCATGTCTTGGCTTGATGAATTCAGACACTTAAAAATCACATTTACTCAAGACTGACTCTGGGTGTAGTTTGCTTTCAGTTTTGATCAGCTGGATTAAAATGGATAAAAATGATAACAGGAATTCTTTAAATATTTGAGTTCTGGTTGTTATTGAAATGCTGCTAGACATGTATTCTAAGCAGAAAGGAAAACATTAAGCAAAAATGTTGCTTGCTTCTTCTGGTTGTAATCAATATAAAGTTTGATAAATGTTTTTAGTTAAGTATTTCTCTAGTTTTGTCTTGATCCAATGCCTCCTGACTACGAGGAAGCATGGAAAATTTTGTATGTTTGTATACTGGTATCTTGGGAGTCATACCAGCAGCTCTTTCTTAAGGAAAGTCAGGGAAATGATGAATGTACACCAAACTACAATCTGTTATCTGAACAAATTGGTCCTGTTTGATTTGACAGGTATCCTACATTCTGGAACTAACCTCATTTGTGAAGGATATGCTTTGTTTTGCTGTGCCTTGAGTAGCCAGACAATTTCTGCAACCAGCTTCCTTCCAATCTCAGGAACACTTACTCATAGTTTTCCACTTAGGTGGATAGCTGACCTTATGCTTTTGGGTCAGAGGAAAGTTCACAATGTGCCATGGAATTCAGTTCTATTGTCTGCTGGCAGAGTGCAGTCCTGTGATGTTTATGGTGTGTTAGCTCATAATCCCTCAGTTACAGAGAGGAAGATGGACTTGCAGCACCTTCTTTACTTTAGATGAGCCAAACAGTACCATTGCTCCTTGCTCAAGCTTGAAGTCAGAACTCGAGGGGAAGCCTTTCAGCATCCTGAATGTTCAGGGTTACTTTGGAGTCCTTGTACAGAAGGGATTATGAGATTGGATCATTACCTCCTATGAGACTTTGTCAGAGACCCATGTACCAACAGCCATACCTGAATGGTACACTTTACATGGGACAACTTTGTATTTCCCTCCACCCCCAAATTATTAACAGGATTATGAGATTGTATGGCTCTATTCCAATGATTCAGACAGAAAACTTGCTTGAAAGTGTATTATTCACACTGTAATATAGAGGCTCAATCTTCTTACATAGGAAAGCTTAGTATTAAAATATTTATTTCCAACAGGTTTTATGGAAAGAACTCTTCCTATGTCCATGGTGGCTTGGATTCCAATGGAAAACCAGCTGATGCAGTCTATGGGCAATCTGTAAGTACTAAAAAAAAAGTGACAAAATAGAAGGAAAGAACAGTCTTGCTGGCAAGAGGAATATATCTAACTCTGAGTCATTCCCCCTGTGTGTCCAAGTGCTTTCTTTAAAGAAAAAGGGGTGGGAACTCTTAACTGTAAACAGCAATAGTTAGGCAAAATATGCTTCCTTTATTGAAAGTTCATAATGTAAAATTGCTTGCAAAGCAAACTTAAATATGGTGCCAAGCTTTCTCTTCAGAGGTAGGGAGTATATTCTAAACCAGTGTTTTATGGTTTTGCTTTCTTTGACAGCTGTTACACTGCAAACATAGTTTCTGCCAAGTTTAACACATCTGTAACTCTTTCATAGGATATCCACAAGAAGGTGCTGTCATTAAACTTCAAGGATTGCCACACAAAGATTCGTCACGTGGATGCCCATGCCACCCTCAACGATGGTGTTGTGGTGCAGGTGATGGGGGAGCTCTCCAACAACATGCAGCCCGTGCGCAGGTTCATGCAAACGTTTGTGCTCGCACCCGAGGTACGTGGTGCTGAGCACCTGGGGTGTTACCCTGCTTCTGGAATGTCAGGATTAATGAGCTGTCTGGTTCAGTGTTGGAATCTGCAGGGTTAGGCAAGCAAGGTAGCTCGCCACAAAAGTTAGCAGTGAAGTTCTGAAAATTCTTTTGGCAATTATAAAATTAGTTGTAAATATCCTGACTTTTGACTCCTAGGTATGTGCAATGCATATTTTTTTCGTTAGTGTATTAAGGTTGTTATCTTTGATTTGCTCTTCTAGCAACTGGTCCTCTTGCTGAAAAGAACTAGTAGAAAGAGAGGAATGTGTCCTGTTGTTTGAAAACATGGGTTCCAGATTGCCTTGTTAATGCTAAGATGCTGACTTAGCATTAGAAATGGCATTTTTAAATAGACTTTTTTTAACAGCACAGTTTACAGAATTGACAATGATAGAGAAAAAGAGGTGTTGCAAGATACCTTTATTTTCCAATATGACTTGGAGAGAAGAATTGATACTTCAGACACCAGGAAGTTGTCATTCATGCTTTTTCAGTGCTGTGAGCTATTGGAATTAAAAGCACTAATACATTTTTGTCCTTTGTTTCATGCATACCTGACTTGTTAGCGCGATACGTCTTTTTTTCTTTTCCTACCCCAAATAACATATTTTGTTAAAGAGGCAAGTTTGGGTTAATCTTATGTGGGAAGGATGATTCGTTTCTTGTTTTGTTATTATTTCAGTTTTTACGTTAGTGGGTTGATGTAATTGAGTCAATTCTCCCTTTGATTTGTTCCTAGGGTTCTGTTGCAAACAAGTTCTATGTCCACAATGACATCTTCCGCTACCAAGATGAGGTTTTTGGGGACTCTGACACCGAGCCTCCAGAGGGTAAGTAGCTGAAATTTTTGGATCATTCTGTCGGTGTCTGTTTCTGAATCTATATCAACATTCTATGTCCAGACCAAAGGAAATATTCTTGCTGGAGAAGACAGATCAGTGTTAACTTTTCATGTGCTTGTAGGCTTTTTTCTTGCCTGTAGTTTCCTTACACTCCAATGAGGAGTTGTGTTGTGGAGATGATAACTTTTCTGACATATTCTCTTTCTGTTAAAAGAACTGTACGACTTATTTTGGCAGTTGCAGTGAGATTTTTAGGCTATAAATCTGGTTCTCTGAAGTATTTGGAACATGTTTAACCTTGGTCAAAACTGACTAACCAAAGGGATAGTGAAAATATAAGGAAATGTGTGTCCCATGTCACATCTTGATGGTGCTTCCTGTGTGGCAGAGACTTCACCTGCATGTTGTGGTAGGTGCCTTGTCTTTGAACCTTGTACTAAAGATGTGTGTGGTGTATTTGTTCCTTTTCCTTATTTAGAATCAGAGGAGGAAGGGGAGGAACCTGAGGAAAGACAGCAGACACCTGAGGCTGTTCCTGATGATACTGGTGCTTATTACGAGCAGACTGTCAGGTAATATATTTATAGATGAAGTTAGATCTCGTGTAAGACAGGCTGCTTGTAGAACAGGTTGAATGAATTTATTGCTATTCATGGTTTTCCTTTAACAGTCAGAAAAGATTTCTGCTTACTGGTCAGCTGAAACAAAAATGCTGGTAGGCTGAACATGGAAATTGGATTTTTTTTTTTGCTGCTTTATAGTGTAACAATGCAAATTTGCATCACAGTGCAATGTGGGCTTATAGACAGATTGGCCTTGCTCTTCCTCTCACATGTCATGTATGACTTCTGTATTGGACAAGTAGCATTCCTTGGCACCAGTAATAGAATAAATACAATGCCACCTTTTTCTTGCTTTTTGTGCTGCCTTGTAATAGCAATGACATTGAGGAACACCTGGAAGAGACAACTGCAGAGGCAGAGCCGGAGCCAGAGGCAGAACCTGAACACGAACCTGAACCAGAGGCGCAGGAAGAAAAGTCTGAGCCAGTATTAGAGGAGTCAGCTCCAGAAGAGACTGTGGAAAAGAGTCCTTCTCCAGCTCCTGCTGATCCAGCTCCTGCAGTGCAAGAAGACTCCAGGGTAATGACAGTGGATGACTCTTCTATGATGTGGTGGTTTCATCAGTATGCTTGGCTCTCCTTTTTACAGAGCATCTTCTCTGTCAAGAGGAGAAATATCTGGAATTAGAAGTGTTTGCACTAATTTCCCCCTCTCTAAATTACTCTATTTATGACCAGTTGCCTCCTACTTATTAGTTTGTATATGATAGCAGATTGAAATTCCAGCTAGTAAGTAGTTGGTTAAAATACCAGGAGCTAGAGTAGGGTTTTGTGTTTGGTAGTGGGAACTGTGGCAGCAGGAGAGGCTCAGATTATTTTTAAACAGAACTGCTGAAATTCTGAACAGACTGCAGCCAACATGCCCAGTCAGGAAAATGGGTGAAATGTGACTTGATTCTATCTGGGGATTTTTGTTGCCCTTCAGTGTTAAGGGAGACAAGAGTAGACAGGTCAGTATGCAGGAAACCAATATTTTGGTTAACCTTGATGTGATAATTGGTCTTGGACCACTGCTGTGTCCTATTTCAGCTCTGTGTAGAATTTAGAAAGAGGGTGGAAGTGTGACTCCATTGTCACTGCATTAAGTTATTTGAATTTAAATGATTTGAAGGAAGTTGGAGGGAAACTGCTGGTGGCTGGATCCCAAATTTGAAGGCCAGGCTAACACTTGTTACTATTACACTGTGTCTCTTAGCTGTACTATCAAGAGTGTATTTCAAAAGGAGATGTAATTGTGTTATCTTGTTCTCTTTTTTTTTTAAGACGTTTTCCTGGGCATCAGTAACCAGCAAGAACCTTCCTCCTAGTGGGGCTGTTCCAGTGTCAGGAATACCACCTCATGTTGTGAAAGTACCGGTCTCTCAGGTAGGAATCCAGCACCTGGAGAAATTTGCTAAACTGGCTGACAGTAAACTGAGATGGGGAAAAATAAAATACTTCTCAGACTCCAGAGACTTTAAAATTCTATGATTCCTGATAAACTTTTATGAAGATGCTGATTACTTGGCTTTTGGGTTGAAATTCATTGTTCCTCACAGAGGAAAACCAAGGAATGTTCATATAAGTGCTGTTTGCTTTTATCATATAAGCCAATGTGAGGTAACATGGTGTCTAAGTCACAGGTGGAAAGAACTTTTTTTCCCTGTGTTTTATCAACAACTTGACTGAGCTCTTAACACCTGAACCCTACTGGTATGTCTGACACTCAGCTTTTCATTTCTCTTTGAATTGATGCAGCCCCGCCCTGAGGCAAAGCCTGAATCTCAGACCCCACCTCAGAGGCCTCAGAGGGATCAGCGAGTGAGGGAGCAGCGAACAAGCATCCCACCACAGAGGGGTCCCAGGCCAAGTAAGAGAAGCTACAAAGAATAAGCTGTTTTCTGTTTTAAGGGTTTTGGGGAAGCAATATGATGATTAAATGTTTTAGGGTCTTATTTTTTGTCAGTAAGCAAATAATTTCTATTCAAGTGTTTGGCCTCAGTCAGGTGATTAAAAAGTTAGAAACTTGCTGGTGTTGAACACTTCCTTTTTTTTATATATGAATGGGTAAGTAGTGTGAATTCTGGTTCTTGTATATGGTACTAATTCTGACCATGGCTTGCTTTTCTGTCTCTTGTGGGGACTGGCTTTTCTTAAATAAGTTTCCCTTTTCTGTTCAAGTTCGTGAGGGTGAACAAGGTGATGTGGAAACCAGACGGATTGTGAGATACCCAGACAGTCATCAGCTTTTTGTTGGGAACCTTCCCCATGATGTGGATAAATCTGAACTTAAAGACTTCTTCCAAAGTAAGCTGGTTGCTTTGCTGTCCTCTGAGGGGTTGGGGGTTTTAGCCATAGGTGTGGCCAACAGAGCATTCTAATGTATGACCCAAGAACTTGGCTTTTCTCTTGCAGGCTATGGCAATGTTGTTGAACTCCGCATCAACAGTGGTGGAAAGCTCCCCAATTTTGGGTTTGTGGTATTTGATGATCCCGAACCAGTTCAGAAGATCCTTAGCAACAGGGTAAATAAACTTCTAGTCAGTGGTTTTTGGTCTGTTGACAACAGACTGTTTTTCAGATTAACAGGAAAAGATGGTACTTGGTCCCTTTGGTTGTTCTTCAGCATAGCAAAGTAGGTTTTATGTCTTTCCACCCTTTTAACAAGACTTGAACAGCATTTGTACAGATGGAATCTTGTGTCATTGAAGTAGCTTGTAACAGCTGAAGTGAACATGAATTTATTCATTACAGAGCCTTTTTCTAAGGGGAAGTTGCTGAACACAGGAAGCAGCTAAATAGCTTTCAGGACAGCAAGGTAGGGAGAGTGATTCTATGGACAAGTAGAATCTTGTTTGTCGAACAGGTTGAAAGGAAGAAGCTATACTAGTGTACAAGCTGAAAAGAATGTTGCTAACAAAGGCAGGAGGTACCTGCTCAGCCTGTCAGCAGTGATTGCTAATGCAGAATGTGCCCATGACTGCGTGCTGTGGAAGGCAGTGAGCCTGGATGCACCATCACAGCCATGTGGTGTGCTTGCTTACAGCCCAGCTCTTCACCAGGGACATCCTTTCTTCTCTGCTTCCTTACTGCACAGGAATATAGCCAGTAAATTTCTGTTCTTAAATTGAAAGGCAACTTGGGTGCAGATTTCTGAGGCTTGAGATTTGGTCTGAGTTTAGGATGTTTCGTGTGGGCAAACACCTTTCATTATGGGATGCCAGCAGCATTTGAGGCAGTGCTGATAAGTCAGTGCACCTGAAACCCGGCAGCCCTGGACTCTTGCAGGGTTGAATCAAGACCAGGATGCTTATAGAGGTGCTTTCTTAGGTGCTTTCTTACTGTCTTGGGCCAAGCAGTTCCAGTGTGGTCCAGGGTAAAGTCTGGTGAATAGGTGATATGAAACCAATGCTAGAAGTAGGTTGAGTGTGACTTTGACCAGAATTGGTGTGAGAACAAGTGTTACAGTGATAGTGGGTCCTTAAGTAATTTCTTAGCTGTGAGCAGCATGTGAACACCTTGAGCAGTCACTTAAACTTGATGTTTGTGGTTTAGCTGCAGCAAGCTAGAAATGTTGACTCTTGAGTTCTCTTGCAGTGGGAGAGGTAGCTAAGAGTTGAGTGCCAGCCTTCATATCCAGGGAATACCAAAGATGCACACAGGAGAGGGATTTGTAGCCTTTGTTGTTCAACTGTGAACTGTGTACTGGAGCCAGAGAAGAGAGTAGATGCTGCCTTCCAAGTTAAGACTCTGAACATGTAATGGTGCACTCAAAATCCAGAATGCTGCAAGCCCTTGTAAATGCTCAAGTTCTAATAGATGGGCATGGGTTTATGAAATAACACTATTTCTAATATAGACTTAGGTCCTGTAAAGGCAGTTTAACACACCTACCATGCTTGGAACAGCACTGAATTCTCTTTATAGTATTCACTGTGTGAATTGTCTTGCAAATAGGCTCAGTGCTTTAAGCAAACATATATGTCCTGAAACTGTAGGAATCTTTTTCAGGATAAGTCTGGTAGACTGTTAACCAGTAAAGCTAAACTTGATGTCTGCTGCCTGATGTGAAATTTGGGTATTCTCACCGTAACATGATGTGCTGGTCTTTGCCCTCCTCAAGCCATCAGCTGTGGTGGACAATATGCTCCATCCTTAGATCTGTTCTACAGTCAGTTCAGCAGAAGTGAATGGCTTATCTTTCCATTGGATAAGAAAGCATTGTGTTTATACCAAGGATTGATCATATTTTTCGTGTTCTTGTCTGGAATAATTTGGAACAAGTGAGTCCTTAGTCCTGAAGCTGGTGGATTCTTCAGACTTCAACATTTTGTCTGCAATGGGATTTGTGGGATGATGCAGTCCTACTTTACCTCAGTGAAACAAAACTTGACTTCTCAATCAAGCAACCACTTGTCACTGCAGCTCTAAAAGAAAAAATGAGCTCTACCTAAGTGAAAGACTTGACTGGCCTGTGTACCAAGGTGGCAGAGAGGATCTGACATGCTTCATGCCATAGGAAAAATCAGCTGGGACTCTGCATGGTGGTAGACTGAATTGCCACATATTAATGAAAGGTGGTTGCTGTTCATAGTGTAGTTGATTTTTTTAAAACGTGTCAGAATGCTCAGTGTTAAGCCTGAGATTGCCTTTCAAGTGTCACTCCTTCACATCCTTATACCTTCTCCAGAAAAGCCACAAGACTGGAAGCATAGTTTGGTTATTGCCCTTGTTTTAGGATTGCTTATTAAACACTTGAGTCTTTCATGGAGAGGAGGATATGAGATGAGGTTGCAGGATTCTGCCTGACTTTGAAGAGCTACTGGTGAGTCATTACTGAAAGTACCTTCTCTGCTTTTGTTGCAGCCCATCATGTTCAGGGGAGAGGTGCGCCTGAACGTGGAGGAGAAGAAAACACGAGCTGCCAGGGAGGGTGACCGCAGAGATAACAGACCTCGTGGACCTGGAGGCACTCGTGGGGGGCTGGGAGGTGGGATTCGAGGGCCTCCACGTGGAGGAATGTCTCAGAAGCCAGGATTTGGAGCTGGAAGGGGGATCGGGCAACGCCAGTGAATGCATCGCAGATGTTGACGTGATGGCGCAAACCTTCTTTCCTGCAGATTTGTGAATTCAGCCTTGGGTATCTTGGAATGTGGCCCTAGCCTGTTATAGACTGCTACGTTTGATACTATTTTGGCCCCTTTTTGTTTGTGTTATGGTTCTGTGATTTTTTTTTTTCTAGTCCCTGTCCCAGATTCCAGCTTTGTGGAACAACGTTTTAGGAAAAGTGGATTTTAAAAAGAAAAGAACTGAATTTTCTTGTTCACCTCAAACTTACAGACTGAATTTTTTTGGTACCAGTGGTTTTTCCTAAAGGAATGTCTTTCTTTTTTCTTTTTTTTTCTTTTCCCTTTCTACTGAATGAGTGCATTTCAGTCAGTGGAATAATATTTCACGTGCATGCGTTCAAGAGCCTGTAGGAAAACTTAGTACTTGGCAAGTATTTCAAGGGCAGAAAAACAAAACTATTGATGTTTCCTTGAGGGTCATGTGAACATCCTTTGGTGCGGAGATATTGCCACTTGAAAAATTGACTTTCACCTTCTCTTTGTGGCGCTGTAAGAGTGGAATAATGAGTATCTGTAGAATCTCTTTCTTTTGATACATGATCACAGAAAGGAATTTGAACTACTGTTTTACCACTTTGAAATTTTGGATTGTGGGATAGGTTTTAAATGTCTAGAACTTGACTCTTCAAACACTTTTCCTGAACTTGTGAAATTTTTTATTAAAATAGGGAGTTTTTTTCATGTTTAGTTTGTATTTGTATAAAAAAAAGCAAAATTGTTGTGCCTTCTATTTATCTCTCATTCCAGTTTTGGCAAATTGTTTAAAAAAATAAAAATAAAAAAGGTCTAGATTTGCTTTATCAAGTCAAGAGTATGTTGGAGTTTTTCCAAGGGAAGGTGTTCTTCCTTCAGTCACTAGGTTTACTAGGTAGAGGTGGTTATAGCTAAAGTTTTAATACCTTCTGTGCAGCAGCTTGGCTGCATTTAAATAATTGAAAACATGTACTTTTGGGATGCAGGATTTACTGACTTGAACTTGAGGCTGGGCAGGTCCTGTTGCAAATGCTGCAAAAATACCCTGAAGCAGAAATACCTCTGTCACATCCCGTACAGTTCCAGCTGCTGTGTGCAATAGAGTTATTTTTGCAGTACTTCATTCCTTGCTTCTGCCAGACCTGAAGTGGATAAGAAGGCATTTTTGTTAGAAGTACAGAAGATGGCTGTGTGTCCTGGTTTTAAGATGTTGAACACTCTCCACTGCCTCTGAAAGAAGATGAAACAAAATAAAATACAAAACTGGGTAATTTCAGTCCAAGAGATCTTGTAAGATTGTGCTGCACAAAGCTCTGTTTGTGTAATTTGTGGTGTTAAACATCTGGATGAAAATGGCAGTTTTGTGTCTACACCAGACTCTCAGAGCTCTTGGTAGTATGAAAGAGCTGTGTAGGAAGCTTGCTTGTCTGTGTCAGGTTTCACTCTGTCCATGTTTTCTTGGTTTATTACTATAATTACCGTGCATATGCAGTGTGTCATCTCTTGACCTGTGCTTGCCATAAAGCTGGAGCAGAGCTGCCCTTGGTACTACCTGTTCCAAATAGGGGTTTTTTTGCCTTTTACTTGCCAAACTTAGCAGTTGAACCTGGTTGTACTAAGTGTTGGTAGAGTGTTGGCAGGAACCATAAGACAAATTTTATCTTCAGAGTTATGTCATCCCTTGCCTCCTTACAGATGTGTCTCCAACTGGCCTGCTTGCTACCTGTACCTGAAGGTTTAAATACCTTAGTGAACTGGGGGAGAGTGGAGTGTGAGCTGTGGTGTCCTCTCATGGCCAGCACTCTGGAAATTCTGCAGCTCAATCACAGTAATTACTTCAGTAACATTTAAAATTACACTGAGTTAAATTATTTAATTAAAAGAAAAATCCAAACAGGGAGGAGCTTGCTTTCTGTAATGGACTTGCATTCTTTTCCTATTTCAAATATACGCAATTTCTGAAAGGTTTATGCACTAATACTGAATATCAAGAACCCATGTACCTTTCAGAAAACCACTGGTAAATCCCACCAGTCACTGCACTGATAACCGAGTCACTCTAATTTACTGATTGATGCATGGCTGGTGCTGGCAGGTGCCCAATATATATATTGACAATATGCTTTTGCTGTTGCCTCCTAGCAGAGGTTCCTGTACTCAGGGTGGGGAATCCCTCCATGCCCCACTCCAGGTGCCAGTTTGGAGAGAACAAGAATTCCTGGACTTGGCAGGTTCAGTGTTTACTCAGTGAGTGAGTTGCCATTTCATGTGTTCACTTCTGCCCCAGGCTGATGGATCCCTTTATGCCATGTGGGGAGGCTGCTCACCCCAGAGACCTCTTTTCCAAGTCTCTTTACCTTGTATCTCATTTTCTAAGTGATTTTCTTCTTGCATTATTTGCCTTCCTCCCGAGTCCTTTACCCAGTGTGGTGGTGTAACTATCTCAGAAACAAGCTTAATTACCTTTTTATGCCACAAAAAATAATGTACAATTGGAGTAAGACCAAAGTTAAAGTAACTTATCAGTAAGTTGAATGTTCCAGTGTTCCTTTTGTTTTCAACCTTCTAAAGTGCTGCTTTGTTAAATTAAATATGGAGGCAACTTGAAGTAGAAGAAAACCAACAAACTCTTTTTTTCTGTGTACAACATGGGCATTCTTTTTAAGAGGCAAATAAATGTTCGATGGCTAAAAGCCTTAGATTGTTATGCTACAATTAACCTTGGTTAGAGGTTATTTAAATGGTCAGTGGTGAGATGTAAACAATTCCAGGGGGATCATTTATGGATACTGTAAACTATAGGGCAGCATTTGATTTAGAGGAAGTGGGGGGGAAAAAGTTTTGCTTATTCATTTTCTTCCTTGTCTATTCTCCTTGCTTCCACTAGCTTTTTCACTTCTATTTAGTTTTTTTCTGCCACTTGACTGCATCCAAGGTCAGACTGAATGAGAAACAATCTTAAAACAGATAAGAGATGACAGAGAATGCATTCAAAACCAAATAATGCAATAATCTGATAGTGGCAGTAAAGGAGATGCTACCAAACCAGAATTATGCTGTAAGTCACCATCTTCTCTGTAATTTCAACCTCCACTAAATACCTAATAAATACCAAATGATACAAACTGGGAGAAAATAATAGTTCCAAGGTTTGACAAATTGTTTAAATTGAAGTGATGTGCCGTTCTGTCAGTTAGTTCCATGATTTAATTCACTGACTAAATTGCTCTGTAAGAGAGAATCACCAAATTTACTATTACTTTCATGGCCATAAGTGTTTACTTTTAATGAAGAAATTGTTGTACAAACCAATGTGATCCTAAGTAAAAAAAATTGTATATTCTCAAGTTTTTGTTTTGGGGTAAAAAAACCCCAACTTTTTTTATAAAACTCCCATTTCCCCATCCAAAAAAACCCTCCTTAAAAATAATTAAAAAAAACCCCAAACACTAGTGCAGTTGCATAATTCAAATTTGTTACGGCTGTATTTGCATCCTGACACTTGGACTCAGGGGGAGGAGAAATTCCACATAAATTAATGACATATAGGGTAGTTTTTTAACAATATTTCCCTGAATTTCCCCCTTTTCTGAAGCTGTGTGTTGTGAGTTGGCTGGAACCAAGCACTGGCTTTATTATGAATGATGAGGTCTGGGGCATGAGGTGATAATTGCATGTGTTGTAAGTGAATTTTCAGATAAATAATCGTTACTTTAATTCTTAAACATTTAGTGGCATAGGAGAGAGAATCTGCTGATTTTGTGATGGTGATTCTGACTTCCAGATGTTAAAGCTGTTTCAAAATCACCTTGCTGTAGAATCTGCTCATGTTTTCCTAAGAAAATAATTGTTAGTGAGATGCCACATCAATGAATGGCGAGGAACACTGCTGCAAATCCTCATGAGTAATGCACATGATGCCCTTGCTACAGCTGAGACAGGTAAGAGTTCTTCTCACCTGTCTTATAGCCCAAAACTGGTTTTAAATCATCCTTCTGTGCCTTTCACTGTATCAGGAACCTGCTGCCCCAAACACTGCTATGGCAGAGGCCAAAAATCATTCACTTGGTAAGTGAATGTTTATGGACAACTGTTACAGCAAGAGCTAGAAATACAGGATCTTAAAATAAACAGCATGGTTTAGGTACTTCTATAGAAATCGAGAACCGGGATCTCTGTAGATTGAAGGCAGGTACAATGTGTCCCCACACAGCTCAGTGAGGGTTGTGCTGGCTTGTCACCACCCCTGAAATGCAGTCACACCTTTACACTGGGTGCTCCCAGGGGCAGGTTTCCTCCAGATGACCCACAATGACATGGCACTTGGTTGTGCTGACACTGCCAATCTGTTCTCTGCAACCAGAAGATGGAAATAGGAGTTTGAAGTCCTGGCAGCATCCCCCCTCCTGTTTCACACAACTGGGGGGTGTGCTGGGACAGTGCTGCACACCAAGAGCAGGAACAGGCTTTTCCTCTCATTCCTATAATTTTCAAATAACCCGTGTAGCTTCAGTAAAAGAGGCTTTTGTGATGCAGCTGAAAACTGAAACCAGATTAAACTCTACTTATGTATGAGTGGTCTTATTTCCATACAAATACAAACTACTGTAGGAATGTGACAGGAATTCTGAAATCCTGTTGCAGTGCACAGCACTTGTTAAAAGTGAATTGATGTGCTGTATGGGCTTTGTTGTACTATGGTTCTTTTTAGTGTGTAATTCTTGGGCACTGTGGCTTGCCTCTTAAACCACTTTTTTACTACTCTTGTATATTTGAGACAGAGTAGTCTGTGGGATATTTTGCTCTTGAACCTGTTGAGTAAAAGGCACTTCTTGTCTAAGCACCAAGAAAGGTCAAACAGCTTTTGTGGAAACAGCATCCCCTTCAGAAATGTTCACTTAGTGGATATAGCAGGATTTTCTCAGCAAGGGATTAAATCTTTCCTGTCATATTGACCCTTCTACTACTTTGCCTCCCACCCAGCTCAGCATTTTGCATTTGGAATAGGGAATACTTTCTACTCTGGGTTCTTGTATTCCATTGTACAATGGGCCCCAGTCTTGTCTGGAACCTCTCTTGAGCCTTTCTGGGTCAGCATCCAAAAGCAAATTACTCATTGAATTTGCAACGCAAATTTGACAGCACTCTACTTAGTCACACAAAGTATAAGAATAGAAAATTGTTCAAGTGTCCAAATAGAATTAATTTATTTTCTGCTGAAGAATTAAATATTTCAAACATATATTTTGAAAGATAGGTTATGCCTGGTTGCAGCTGAAGTACTGGCTTGAGGAAGCCACAGTAGATCCATGACTGTAAACTGAATCAAGCTGATCTATGAAGATATTAGAGAATAATGCCAAAAAATAATAAAAAAAACCTGGCACAGTAATTAGAGCAACACAACAGTATTAATCACATAATGAAGTGTTATGATTTATATTTTTCAGGATTTTATATATTTTTTTAAATTTGACAATTTTTTGTTTTTCAGAATTTGAACTTGAAAATTATTACGTAAAAGCTGCAAATAAATTCCTGGACTCCTTGCAATGAAAAGATATGATTTTTAAAATTCATTAAGAAAGTGCCTAGAAATCAGCTTTTAATGTACTATATTGACATTCTAATAATGTATTATAATAAAGCCCTTATTGATAACTTGGAGTTGTATTACGTGGTATCTGTTTTCTTTGAAACTGCATTCAGTTAAAAGCATCCTTTAGGGTAGCTTTGTTAAAGTCAGTGGATTCGCACAAGGAATTAATTTTCACGGGCAATATCTTTGCATGGATCAGAGCTTTTGCAAAAAAAAGTTGCATGTTAATTGTACCAACTTGCTGTAAGTCTTGCATTTAGATTTTGCCTCATGTTTCACAATCTTGGTAAATTCTCAGGAGAACCCAACACACCTCTGGATTAATGCTCGACTAAGTTATGAATGTATAAGGAAATTCAGAGTTGACTGACATGCACTGTGAAGAAAAGATGATTGTGCTTTTGAACCCTAGGGGGATGAAAATCGCTGCTATTGTATGTGTTCTTTTAAAAAATCTGTTCTGGAAATAAAGGTTTGAGTTGGGAAATTCAGTCTCGAGTACAGATCATAGTCATAGAATGTTAAGTGTTGGAAGGGACCTGCTCCACCTCCCCTGCCATGGGCAGGGACACCTTCTACTCTCCCACATGCTCCAAGCCCTGTCCAACCCCCCTGGAACACTTCCAGGGCTCGGGCATCCCCAGCTTCCCTGGGCAACCTGTGCCAGGGCCTCAGTGCCCTCACAGTGAAGAATTTTTTTGTAATACCTAATCTAAACCTGTCTTCCGATTTGAACCCATTCCCCCTTGTCCTGTCACCACATGTTCTTGCAACAAACCCATGTTTCTCCAGGCTCCCTTTAGGTGCCGTGAGGCTGCAATTAGTTCACCCCAAAGCTTCTCTTCTCCAGCCTGCACTAACCCAAACCTCGCAGCCTTTCCTTACAGATGAGATGTTCCATCCTTGTGACCGAACTCTACAATTCCCCTTTCCGAAATCCATCACCTGTATTTGGTTTGGTAACTTAGGCAGGCCAGCTATGTGAAGCCATGACATTATTTTAGTAAAATAAGTGACGTCCAGCTATTTCCATGAAATGCTCTGTGGAGCAGCACTGTCCCTGGAGCCGGTAGCATTTGTTATCCCGCTGCAGCAGCTCAGGTCCCGCCCGCAGCAAACATGGCGGTGCCGCCGCCTCCCGCCCGCACCAGAGATGGCGGCGGCCGTTCCCTCCTGAGGCGGNCTCCGCCCGCCCGGCCCGCAGCTCCGGGCAGCTCTTATGTCTCGGTGCTTCCAACGGATCTAACAGAATTAAACAGCAATTTTGTGTTGTCTTCCTCGTGTATTTCCGGGAAAGTTAGCGGGTGGAGAGGTGAACTTTGTGCCTGTGCAGTCAGAGAAATAAAGTTGGTTGCGTCCCAAGGTTTCTGTGGCATTTGAGTTTCTTTGCGCGAATGCAGGTGATGGAATCTGTAATTTGTGATTTTTATGAACATGCCGAATCCTTGAAAGAGATCTTGAAAGAGAAGTGGTGTTAGCTACTGAAATTTACAGTAGTAACAGAGTGGTTTGGGTTGAAAGGGACCTTAAAGATCATCTCGTTTCACCCCCTGCCATGGGCAGGGACACCTTCCACTATCCCAGGTTGCCCCAAGTCCCATCCAACCTGGCCTTGGACACTTCCAGGGATGGGGCAGCCACAGCTGCTCTGGGCAACACCACCCTCACAGGCGAGAATCTCTTCCTAATATTTAGTCTCAACTTTCTTTCTTTCAGTTTGAAGCCTTCTGGATACTTGGAAGTACCAGCAGACTGTGTGGGGCTGTTGTTTGAAGCTGAAGTGAAATTTTAGTGTGTTCAGGACTGCAAGTGTTTGTTCTGCAGTTGAGGATTGAGGCCAAGATCACCTGCCTGCTCTGCTGGGCCCTTTGACAAGTTCTTTTTTCCTTCTCTTTTTAAAAATTTGCCTAGTCTGAAGCTCTAGTGTTCATATTCATGTACAGGTGAGCGTGGAGGTAGTGGGCATCCTGCTGGAAGTAGGGCTTGGCAGACAGGATTTACTTCTGGAGTAGGAAGCTAAGCCTGTGTAGTAACAAAAACTGATTTAAATCTGAATGAGAAGCTTTCCTCAGTGGTGCCACTTTGCAGGGATGTCATGTCCTTTATACCCAGGAGTTGACTTTCCTTGCTGCAAAGGATGGCTCTGGGTGCAGATATGAAGATTTGCAGTTGATCTCTGTGGCTGCTTATTCTGCACATCATGAAAGGACGTATTTTTGAACAAATTGTATTTCTTAATTGTTTTTCATCCTTTACAAAGTGCTGCCTGGGGCAAGGAGCACACAGCACATGAGCAGTTTTAAGCTGTGTGTCCTGTAGCAGGAAGGAATTATCTTGATGATGATTTAATTTCCCAGCAGTGCCATTCTTACCCTGGCTGGTAACTTGAAAAACTGCTCTCCTAAGGTCTTTATCATCTTGTTTGCATATTGTATGGAAAAATGGGCTAAGGGGGTTTGTTAATAGCTTATCTAGTTTTGAGACATGAAACAACTGAGTAAAATTCTTTCTAACTCCATCATTCCTTAAAGACAGTAGATTTTAGAGTAATGGCATATACTCAGGATGGATTTGAAGGGCAGGATGTTCCTCTTCTATTTTCTGTCACAAAATGCCACCTGCCAAGCCAAGAGGGATCTCTGTTCCACTGGTGATATTTCAAACTTGACAAAGCACCTGACTGTGGAAGGAAAAATACTTTTATCGTGTCCATCTTTGAGATTCAGTGTGAGAGGCAATCCTTTAGCATTCTGAAATGTCATTTTGAGTGTCTTCACCAAGGTCAGTTCGTCTACCAAAGAATTTTAAGGCTATGTATAAATAATGCCATGTCCCAGCTTGCAAAATGGTACAAGACATTTGTTTTTTTCTTTATATGTACCTTAGGCCCAAACAGATCAACTCTTGGACAGAAGCTGTTTCAACTTGCAGGAGAATTTAAGGTATAGTTTGGCTCTATTGAAAGTACTGTTCCTTTGGGCCTGACTTTAAAATCCAGGATATTGTAAAACAAGTCAATCATGGACCTCTTGAGATCATCCAGTCCAATCCCTTCCAGCCCTGACTATTCTATGACCTTTCTGTCATTGCTGTGTGAAAGACCAGAGCAACGTAAGAGGTGTTTTATAAACTACAGTTGTGATATGTCCCTCTTGTGGAAAACTTGCTTCTGCTGCTTGGGCTTGGTCTGGAATCCTGGGAAAGGAAGGCTGTGTTTGCAGCTGGATTAGCCCTGCAAGTCAGAAACAAGGAGCAGTGCAGGAGCCTGATGCTGCTGCTGGAGGAATTCCTCTCTGGGACAGAACTCAGGAGGTCACAGATGGGGGAGATTATTCTTCAGAATAAAAGACTTAATGGTAAAACTGCTCTTTCACCTTATTTTCTTGAAATGTGTTAGCACAAATGTAGCAGCAGTGTGTGCTGCAACATGGAACCTCCAGCACTAAAAATCCATGGAGAGAATTTCAGAAAAATCTTTAATTTTTTTATTGGAATCAGCATGAATGTATGGTTCAATAAATATATTTTATATACATTTAACAGCAGAAACTTTACATTCCATCTTCAAACTGCTGAAATAGAACTTCTGTTTTAAAATTTTTTTACAAGCCAGAAAAATAATCTGCCACTGTGTCTGTGTGGTCATGCAAATGGTCTAAGTTACAGGTTTATTTCATCGTGATGTAAAAATACTGATTTGAAGGAAGCAATTGCTTTGCACTCTGACCAATGTAACAAAATATCCTTAAATGGAGTGTAAGGCCATACCAATTTTGTGTATGTGTATATTTGTATATAGGTATATATAATAAATTCATATAGAAAAGACATGGAGGTCCCTTTTTAAGGTGGGTAGGGAGAACACATGTGACTACTCGTGATTAATCTAGTTTATTCCTTTTGAAGAATTTTACATCGTAAGTTTTAAGCATGGGTGCACTTTATATTTTGTATTTCTCTAGTCTCCTCTATTCTTGAAGGGAGAATAGCATGAAAATTAATAAGCATTGACTTTTCCATTGTTTTTTCAAACTTGTGGTAATGAACCAGTAGAGGCACTCAGAGAGCACTTGCATTTCCCACTTCTCTCCTCCTTCTTACCTTAACTCCAGGGATTAATTCTTACTCTGTGAATACTTTTCTGATCATCTCCCGTGAAATGTGGATATTTTAACACCCACCTTGCAAGGAAGAAGATGAAAACAGCTGAATATGAACTATTTCACTGTCTGTTTTAAGATACTTGTGTGAAGTTAAAGGGAGATGTTTCCACCTATTAACAGCAGCTGCTCTTTTTTCCTGTGCTGAAAAGTTGATCAAATTGGGCCAGTTTGATGTCACTGCTTCCTTCTGAGATCTTGATAACATTGAAGAAGGAAGATTAAAAAAGCACTGTGACCTTGTTGCCATCCTTCCCTGATTATGAACAAGCTTGCAAAAATATCTTTATCCTGATTTTTTTTTCTTAGCAAGCACACAAAGCCCCACATAAATAGTTCAGATCTGGATTTAGTATTTACAAAAGAGCACTGATAAATGGGCCATGGTGGATATGTGTGTTAAGGGGGTCTAATCCTTGGGGGTCTGTCCTGCCCCTTTGCAGGAGGGTCTGTCCCACAGCCAAGATCTGGGTCTGTGTCTTTCTTACCCCGAGTGGACAGTGACTGCTGACAGAGGGATGGGGCACCCAGTAACACCTGACACTGAACCAGCCCAGCCCTTGGCTGTCCCTGGCATAAACAGCATCAAGGCACTGTTGTGTTTTGGAACAAATGAGCTTTAGTTATCCAAGCTTTGGAAACAAAGATTTTCTTCATACAAATGGCTTGCAGATGGGAGAGAGACAGAAAATGGGGCAGAACAATGCCATTGCTTAATAGGGTTTTTTCAAAAGTTTTTGTGAGGTTTTCTTTCTAGATATCAGATTTTGAGGGTTTGGCTAGTGAGTCAATGCTGAGGGAAAATGAGACAATGTTTATGAAGGACACAAGTAAAACACTCTCTAGGTGCTGAACTGTTCCCACTTGTATTTGTTTTGAATGTTTTCAATTGGAAAGTATTCCTGCTGTGTGTGTTTGTATCTCTCCTCCAAAGTAAAACCAAATGTGCAATGGTTGTCCTGAAGACAAATATCTTAGTATTTTTATTTTTCTTCTAAATTCATTTACAAAACAATGTAAATGGGTGTGCGTTTATAGTTGGGTCCTCCCCCCTTCTTTTATATCACTTAAGTGTAATTTTTTCATTATTCCTCAGTTGTAATATAATAAGCATGATTTTCTGTACGCTGTGGTAGAATGTGAGAGAAAACTCAGTCCATAAAATGTCACTGTCCACGATGATGTTTAGCCTGCCCATGGCTGTGGTTTGATCTCGGGTGGTTACAAACAGCTGCTTCAGACAGGCTTGTGCATCTTCAGGATTCAAAGGCTGCTTCCAGGGTGGTGTCACCAATGCTGCAGGGATGGCAAACAGCAATGAAATGCAGCGACCTTTGCGTGTCAGGCCATTTTCAGGAGAAGTCCTTAGTGTGTTGCTTCGTCTTTACATCTCTCTGTTAGTCTCTTAATTCACTGGAGTTCTGCTGTATCTCACACACACACGTGTGTGAATGGCTTTTAGCACAGTTGCCTTCTATTTCAGGTGTTTTGAAACAGTCCTCTCTTTGTTGCAGCTCGGTAAGTCCATGAAAGAAGAGGTGAGTTCTGCCCGGGGTTAGTGCTGTCAGGATGTTGTGATCAGACTTGGGAACCACAAAACTTATCTTTTTGTGTATGAATTCCATTTCACAGTAGGCTTGAGATGCTCCAGGCAGTGCATTTTTCAGGATAATTAATTCCATATGCAAGTGGTGAGGTAAGTCCCTTGGCCTTTGTGCCTTAATGTCATCTCCCATGCCTCTGGAGCTGCTGGTGTCCTCTGACCTCCTGCCCCAGTCACAGGGAACACTGTGCTGGTTGTACAGTGAGATGCTCTGACCTTGCACTGAGAGTGAGATGGAGCTCAGAGGCAGAGTTCAAGGTCACTCAGGTCACTCTTCCCACCAAGGGGAAGGGATTGCTTACCTATTTCTCAAATTCTCACATAACAGCACTGTTTGGATATTAATGTTTTTTTCCCCAAAGTTACAATTTGGACACTCCCAAAGCTGACAGATCCCCAGATTAACCTGCTGTCGTAACCTGGTTTAAGGAGGGATGTATCAATTATGTTTCTGAAATGTGTGTCTTCCAACTGCCCTGTCAAGTTTAGTGACCCTCCTCAGGGCTGGAGGGCTGTGAAGGTGGGGAGGGGTGGGGAGAGGGAACATCAGCTTGGGAATGGAGGTGCTGTTTTTACAGTTCTTCGCTTTGAGAAGGTTAACTTGAGGATCTGTCAGCTTTTCCAAGCTGTTTCTGAGATTATTTTATCTTTTGAACTAACCCTGGAATTGGAAGAATGCAAGTGTTTTGGACAGAAACGTAAGCAGATTTGGGAAGAGTGGGACAGAAAGGAAAGAGTATAAATTCAGTGTGAACAGAGCAGAGTGTTCCAAAGCCCTGGTTCATTGTTTCCCTGGCCTAGACAAGCACACTGCTCTCTTTTGCTAAGATTTTGTTGGGTCAGCCTCTTGTTAAGCATCTCTTGTACAGCCAAGCTCTACTGCTGTGACCAGTAGGACTGGCCATGATCACTTAAACAAAATGGTGAGAAGAGGGCATATCAATCACCATTAGTGATGGTTTTTGATTTGTTTGGGGGTTTTTATTAATTCTATTTTTCCTGATCAAAAGTGGTATTGATGGCAAGTGGAGGCATGCATCTGATCAAGGACTTGCCAGGATTGTTCGCCTGTGAAGGATGTACCAGTGTCCCACACCTTGGTTCAATGAGATGCATTTCCATCACCATTCTTACATTACAGAGGCTGCCCCTTTTCCACTTGCCTTCCTTATTTACTCTTCTCTCAAGCTCTGTTTTTAGAAGTGACACTGCCCATGCTGTACCATATCTCTTCCTCCATGGACAAATTAAACCTCATGAATTCTCTTTCCAACCCCTCAAGGAATAAGCAGCAGTATTTAAAGCCTTGACTCCCAGGAAGACCGTACGGATGAGTCGCAATTGTGACTGCACATAATTACAGCAAAGAGTAAGTACTACAAGCTCCTCTGTCTTGCATGAGCCTTGACCTGCTCTTCCTTTCTTATTTCCCATCCTTGCCTTTACTCTACTCTTGGCTAAGGAGCTGAACTCTTAGGACTCCTGTACTTTCTAACACTGCAGCCTCAGCAGAGCAGACCTGGCTGAGAAGCTGTGGTCACAACATATTTGTGTCCTCCTGTGGCACATCACAAGCTCCAGAGCTTCCTGCTCCTCAGGAACTCGTGTTGGTTCTTTAGCCCATCACAAGTAACTGGGCACGTGTGAGTGCATGTCCAGGAGAGGTGGCTAAGGCACCGCCCGTGGCACAATCTGTTCAATATTGCATAGTTTTAGTTCAATAAAGGTCATTGTTTGGGGATTAGGTATCAAGCAAGAAACACTAGAGCCCAAGCCCCAGTTCTGCTGTCATTGGAAGTCATGCCCTGTTGATCTCTCCAGGGTTATGACTGGGCAATGCTGATTTAAGCAATTATAAGGCTTCCACTGTAATTGTGACTGTGAAGGTGAGATCACTGCAAGGTTGATTCAGGCTTGAACCTGGAACTGTAATTTAGTGCCCAAATTTTGTGATGTGTTTAACCCTGGCCAACTGGCTCAACTGGTCTGCAGCCTAAAGCCTGATTCATGTTTTCTGTCACACAGGTAACCCAGCAGTGCCTCAGTGTCACCAAGTGCCTGGATAAGGCAGACATGTCCTTCCACAGACCCTCTGGGGAAGGGGATTTCAGCTTGCTACAGTGCTAACAGTCCTGGGACCAGCTTCCCAACAGCTTTAGCAGCAAAAGCTAATTGTAAGTTCTGTGCCCCTCAGACCTGGCAGCTCCAGGCAGCTCTGCCTATCCCTGCTCGTGCCAAGCTTGATTCACCTTCTATAGCAGTGACACACTCACAGCCTGAGCCCCAGGTTAATGAT
Source organism: Calyptomena viridis (assembly GCA_013390005.1). NCBI lineage: Eukaryota > Metazoa > Chordata > Aves > Passeriformes > Eurylaimidae > Calyptomena > Calyptomena viridis. Next base: position 337,937 of record WEIV01024274.1, read on the forward strand.
GGTACCTCATGCCCCAGTTCCCTGGGGAGGTGAGTGTCCTTGTTTGGCTTAAGCTACTTATGCAATTCAAGTGGCAAATCTATAAATAAAACCAGCTTGAAACCAGACTGATGGCTTATTTATGCTGGTATCATTCCCTTCCCAGGAAAACATGGATGATTTTATACTGGATGTGCTTACATGCTTGACCCTCAGGCTGGGAAGAGGGTTTGTATCCTCTTGCTGGGAACTACTGCTGTCAGGAAGCTGCTGAGGTCCCTCTCCCTTGTGTTTTTTGTAGCAGCATTAAGCAGAACCTGTGAGCTCCAGCAGCAATGCTTGGAGTGAGTGCTGCAGGGATTGTTAAACCAACATGAAGCAATCCCTGCCTTTCCCAAAGTGGCAACATCTCCTTGTGCTGAATCTGTTCCATCTGTTCACTCTCCCTGTGCATGGTGTGGGTCAAACCATGGCTGACCCATCTCCAGCACTGCTGGAGCCAGTCCTATCCCAGGATGGCCTTCAGCACTCTGTAATTGACCCAGGAGCAGGAATAGCACAAACATAAGACTCCCTTATAATTTCTACTCAGAAACCTGGTAGTAAAGTGCATGAGGACTGCAACTTAGGTTTGCTAGACTTGATGGTCTTCATACAATCTTGTAATTCCTGCTGCCTTGCATCATACCTGCTAGCACTGTCTGCCTTGAATGCCAGGAGTGATGTGGCATGCAAATAAACCTCTCCTATTGCTTTTCCTTTGCTGCTGATCTTTACCAGGATCTTCATTTGGCAATTTAACCAGTACTTTCCTCTGCTAGGGCCTGAAATCACCCCTCTCCTTGTAGCCTGCCATGTGGTTTGTGTCCTTTCCCATGTTACAGCAGGCAATGTGATGCTGGGACAACACAATAGGCTGAGTGAGGGAGGAGATGAACCAGGAAAGCTGAGGAACCTGCAAATGAAAATGTCATCATTCCTGTGCATGGGATGCCTGCTGCAAGGGAGCTCACAGGTTGGGATTCCTGCATCACTGTCAAACATAGAGCCCTAGAGGGATGATAACCAAAAATAACTGCATTGTCTCTGATTTATGCTGCTTTGTTTTTACAGAGCGCAGTCAAAAAAGCACTGACTGGCTGCCCTTGCATTCCCCAGGAGTCTTCCTCATGCTGGGCTGTGAGAGTGCTTCCCTGGTAGCTGTTACCCTGCCTGCTTAGGGGAAATGGTTTTAGTCCCATATTCTGCCCTGTATTTTCCAAGAAACTGATCTGGCCCTTCAGGGGTTGCAGTGCTGAGGAACTGAGCCCATAGAAGTGAACATCCACGTAGTAAAAGAGGGAAGATCAACACAGAAAAGTCCAAAAGGCTTGAATGAAGTAAGAGACTTGTGTAGGTTCCTTTGAGCAAGAGACGTGTAGCTGCTCTTCAGAAATAATTCTTAAAGAGAAAGAGAGAAGGGAATGGGAAGACTTAAAGAACGTGAAGTAATTTAAGATGCGAAAATTAATGAATATTAGTTTCTGCTTTGATGCTCATCCTAGCACCCTGAAGAATAATCAGGTATCTCAATTTTCTACTTGTGTACTGTCTCCATACAAATGATGGAAATCTATTGAAGCAGGAGCAGTACAAGATGCCTCTTCCATCCACCTCCTTTTGAGAAGAAGACAGGAGTGTGTGGGTGCTTCCAGGCAGGGAATGGATTAGATACTTCCCTTGCTGAGCCCTGTGAGATGCTGCAGCAGGGCAGGATGTGCTTCCTGCTCTCACCCAGACAGGAGGTGCACAACATCCATCTGGGAGGCAGTGATCCAGACCTGCAGCTGCACTGGTATGGTTGGGGTTTGAGGTAGCAGAGGTCCACGTTGTGTTATCCACTGCTGCCAGTAGCAAGGTTTTGGAGTAGGGAAAGAGTATTGAAACATTGTCTGTCTTTGGCACAGGGATTAGAACTATGTTTTATTAAGTAATGGTAGTACAGTACAAAAATATGGTTGTATACAATCTGTGAAAAATATGGCACCATTGAAAATAGCTTTTTCTCCTTTCATATGTTCATTTCTTTTTAAAAATAGACTTTGTAAATGCTTCTAACCTTTTTTCCACCAACATTAGGAAACCAAGCAAGGTCTTTAAATCACAGTCAAGATAAAGGGCAACCAACAGTGTAATTTGAATTGTCTTGGATTTGCTTTAAAGTTAAAGGTCTTTAGAAGAGGCAGAAGAATAAGAAAAAACCTCTAGAAAAGTCTGAGGAAAACAAAAAATGCCTGTTCAGAGGATGTGAGAATATTCAGCATTTGAAATTATTTGATGCTTTTAGGAGCAAAGTCCCTCAGCTCTGATGAGCAAAGGTTTCTAGAGTGCTACCAGAGCCATGGAGGGAATGACCTGTGTGTTCACAGGCAGCTGGTTTTTGGCCAGGGGCAAGGCCAAGCCCTGCAGTCTGCAGCAGCCCACGTGCTCACTGCTCTGCCCTGGACCCTGTTCAGCACCTCTCTGCTTTCCATGGTATCAGCATCTCAGATGGAAAATCACTTTAATCAGGAATTAAAATGTGAAAAACTCTTCTACATGATCAAAAAATAGTAAGTTTATCCTGCCTTTTTTTTTTTTAATTTATTCTCAACAATTATTATATAGTGTATAAGGAAAAAGAATTCCTCCTCATTAAATGATAAATTAATGCAGATAATGCAGCAGCATCTGGAAATAATATTATTTGGGATAAAACTCTCCTTTTCCAAAGATTCCAAGTGAATTAGGACCTGATTCTCTCTCTTTCCTGCCAGATCAACTGTTGCTTTATTCAGAGGTTTTGCTTTGGAGCCTTGTTCTTAAGAAGAGATAATAATTGCAGAGTTAAATTCCACCAATATGCCTGGAAGCTACCCTGCAATATCAAACCATGTGCATTTTTCCTAATAAATGTAATTGTTGGCACTATTCAAGCAACCTACTTTGAAGATGAGATAGGTTATCAAAGCAAGTTCTTTTGCAATACAGAGACTAAACACAACCTAGTACAGATGGAGAAAAATGTTTGATTTTGAAAACTGCACATACTTGCCAGGGGCTCCTAGGACAGTCTAAATTATTGCCTGTGTGGTGAAACTCTCTGGCAGGACATCCCTGGGAGAGTTATCTCAGCACAGTCACATTTTTACAAACATCCCTGTATGTTTTCTGTCGGGATGTGAGTGCTTCTTGTTGTCACTGTGCAGGCAGCCTCGAGGCCTGGAAATGGCCCAAATGCAAACTGGCTGCTTAAGGAAGAGAAAATAATACTGCTTATGGTGGGCATCAAATGTGCCCAGTGCTTGGCAGAGCTGAACTGGAAGCGAAGGCAGGCTGGTGAGCGTGTGATTCTTATTTCAGTCCCTAAACTCCCATGGGCTCCATTAGCAGCTGAAGTGCTTCTGTGTGGGCAGGAAACATAAACATCTGTCTGATGATTTTTAGTCCCTAATTGCCTTCCTCTGGCCTTACTCTGAGACAAGTAGAACTGGAGTTCCAGTGAAGCACTAACTGAATGTAATGGCATCTGGAACCAGTAGGTCTAGGATGAATGTGGGATTCTTCCATCTTGAGCTGGAGCAGAATGAAGTGAGGTGGAAATGTCTTCCTTCTCCTTGCTCTGCTCTTGCCCTTGGGATGTAGGATCAGAACTCACTTGGGTGGGAGGATGGAGCATGGGATTTGTTAACCTACTGGCAACTCCTTAGAGCAGCTCCAGTTAGGAAGGAAACCCACAGCCTGCAGCTGGCTGTGCCCCGTGAGATGTTCTGGGGAGCCTGGGGAGACTGAAGATGTGTGAACCACAGCCAGATTGCCCGACTCCAAAGAGCAAGGTCTGGGCATCCAGGCAGGACCTTTTCTTCCCAAATGACAACAATTTGCGGTCCTTCACCTGCATGAGGAAGGAGCCACGGTGCATGGCCTGCCAAGCCTCTGCCCTACTGCTGAGCAGGAAAGGAAATTCCCTGGATTTGCCTTTCATCTCAGACAAGGACACGCTGTTTGAAGCAATCGCGCAAACCGCAGCTGGCACAACCGGCCGTCGTGCATGCAGGGAGAGTTCAATAATTCACAAGCAAACCCAGAGCCAGCAGCAGACTTGGGCTCCAGCCAAGGCTCAGAACGTTGTCCTAGCATCAAATAACGCCTCTGCTCGACAGCTTGAGATCTCCCTGCTTGGGAAAGCACTGTCTGCCAGGGGAAGGAGAAATCCTCAGCCCACAGGTTTCCTGCTGCTCCAGTGGAGGGAAGGGGCTGATGTACTGATTGGTGTGACCTTTCTGTATCTCATCAGTGCAAAGGGACTCAGAAAGTTGGGTTGCCTTTGCCAAAACATTAGGAAATTCTGCCATTTGCTGTAGTCCACACAGTGACCACCGTGGTTTTTATCTTTTTTCTCCCTTTTTCCCCCTGGTTATTCTTATCCTTTTTAGTTTTGTTTTTTTCCCCCTCCTTTCTAAATAAAGTGTATTAAGTGCTGGTGAAAGGTGCTGAATCGGCAGCCTCTGAGATGGGTGTCCCCCCCTACCTAGTCCAAGAGAGCCCTGGTCCAAGAGAGCTCCGGGATTTCTCCTCTTTGGGCCACCCCTCTGCAGAACAGCTCATGGGTCCTGGGCTCCCCTGCCCTCTCTCATACCTGCCTCTTGCCGTGCTGGTTGGGACACTCGTGGCTGAGCGTAACTCCAACCTCTCATCCCAGTCGTGGGTGCTGCTGACCTGGGTCAGACTGGGCCTGACAATGATAGAGGGCACTTTGCTGTGAGCTATTCCAGCTTTGGAGGATGCAGCTTGTGCAAGTAGGAGCCTGTCTGTTCCCACAGCAGGCATCAGATTCACAGCCCAGGTCAGCTCATCCTGAGCAGGAGAGGGAGGAGGGCAGATGCTACTTGTCTCTCTGCCTTCATTTAGTGCCTAACGCAGACCTACCCTCAAGTGCTTCAGTGCAGACTGATTGTCTCTTCCTTCGTGCTCTTTTTCACCTGCCTTGCTAAAGTGCAAACAAACACAACTAAGTCACCCCAGGTGCTGCAGCAAGCTCACACCCAGGGTCCCAGAGAGGCAAGTGGGACATCAAGTCCTTAACTTGCCCACTGGCCTCAAGACAGGCTTCTAAGTAACACCCAAGTGGTGTTTGGCACATTCTCCCCCACCCCAAACACCAACATGTGCTACCACTTGGCTAAAGGGAATCCCCTTTGCTCACGCATTTCCACCTCCCTCCCCCCTTTCCCCATCCCCACCAAACTGTGCCAACCTTCCCCCATCTCTCCCAGGCAGCAGAGAGGGGCAAACCAGCCTGCTCCATCTTCCCATCCACGTTAAAGGTAAATGCAGCACCAAAATAGATACAAAAATAGAGTTTTGGGTCCATCGACCCAGCTTTGCTATCAATATTACTGCTATGAAATGTTTGAAAATAAGAGCTGCTCTCTCTATACACACCTTCCCCCCACCCCCCTTACTGACAGTATTGCCACACGCCCGGTCCTGTCACAAGGCAAGAAGATGCCTGTTTTCTCTATATTTTAAATACAATCACTTCCACCCCCCCATTGTAAACAAATATGGCTGAAAGGGGTTTGGGAAAAAAAACCAAACAACTAAAAACCAAACCAAAAACCTTATCTTAAAAATCCTTCATCATTTCTAGTGTTCTCAATAGTATTTCTGCCTGCTGGGACTCAAATCCTGCCAGGTTGTTTAAAAGGACAGAAGGTACCTGTGATTTTTTGATGAAGGCCCTGATGTCCTTCCCGTGTTTCCTTTGGAAGCTCTCTGATGGGGATGAGAGAGATAATGTATTTGCTTTCCTCTATGCAAAAGTCACAAAGTGTTTGATTAGCAAACCCGTGACTAAAAAAAGTAAATATATAAAATAAACAACAACCCACAACCTCTTTCTTAAGTTTCCCTATCTATCCAGTTTTCAAAGTGCAAAACCTAGAGAAGCATAGAATGATTTTCTTGAGGTGTTTTTCCCCCACGTGCTTGACTGGTATGGCCTTTCTATAGCAAAAGTCAGATAAAGCGTAATTGCAGTCATTTCTGCACATGGAATTATGAATCATTCCTGTGACTTGAGAATCTAAGCTGTTAATAGGCTAAAAAAAGGAATTTTTTTGTTCATCTTTTTTTTCGTTTGTTTTCTTTTTGCATTATAATTAAGCATGAATATATATTACTATATTACACTGCTTGGATTGCTGGAGCAACCCAAACCTTCCTAGGCGGTAAAACTAACCCCCACCCTGCACTCCCCAGATCAAGAGCTTCTTTTCTCCTCCCTGTGCCAGTTATCCTCAGTTCACATGATTAAAAGTCCCTCCCAGCCCCCCTCCCCACGTTTTTTTAGTAGATATTGCCGCATTCTTAAATTCATGCATTGCTGCATTGCTATTGCACATATATAAAGGATTGCTCGCTCCCTCCCGGCTGCTCCCCTTCCCTCACTGGTTGTGCACATCCTCTCTGCGGACGATCTTGTAGATGATCCAGTAGAAAATGTTGAAGATGAGGAATGCCATGGGGAAGCCGATGCGTGAGATCTTGTCGATCTTCTTGGCTCGTTGGATGAAGAGCTTTCGCATCTCCTCGGGCGAGCGGGACGGTGGTGGCACTGGGTTGGCCGTGTTGTTGTTGTTGGCACCCTTGACAGAGATACCATCCTTGGCTTGTAGGCAGGCTGGTCCCATCCCGTAGGCAGTGAAGTTGAACCTGCCCTCACCAGCTTCATCCTCCTGGAACAGATTCAGCATGGGACTCTACTTAAAATGAGATATAGACAGTGCACCCTCGCTATAAGGCTCTCCACTGACAGCTTCCTGCTCTGCATCGGAAAGATGCTTCCATCATGCCCTGACCTCAGCACCCTTGGACAAACCCCCTGCTCTTGGGAGATCAGCCTTATAGAGGGGTGCCATCTGTGTGATGCACAGATGCAAATCAGGGGATCCAGGCACCCTATGGAAAACAGGACTGACTTCCACTCCATTGAGGTCTTCGACATACTGAAGGATTTATGGTACTGCTTTCATTTTTCCATTTGCATCCCCTGTTTTGCTTCTGCCTCTCCCTCCCCCCCTCCTATCAGCACCTTCTTTGCTTAGGCTGTGCAGTTTCAGCTTGCCCAGAAGGAGTGGGCTCCATGTAACTCACGTAGTCAAAGCCGCAGCATGAGATTTCCTACAGAGTTACATGGATGTGCAGGAGCCAAGACCTGTCCAGTAAGAGTTCTGCAGGAAGCGTGCAACCAGCCCTTTGCTCGCCTGCCCATGGGACTCACCAGCCCCACAGCTCTCCCCACAAGTCAACTTTTAGGTGAGGAACAGAAGTGCCCTTCTGTGGGTCAATGGTAAGACTTGGCTGCATTTGGTAATGCCAGTTACTGAGAAAAAATAATTTATTTTCCTATCTAAAGGCAAATGGCATTACAGGGTTTTTTGGTGAGAGCCTTACTGGTGTCTCAGAAAATTTAGCCCTATTTTATTGAAGACAGAGATGTAACCGTCACAGTTCTTATGTCTCCCCATGCCAAAACCTGTCTGCCCCAGTAAATACAAACAGCATAATGGATTGGAGACAGCTGTCTAGCTGATCTCTGGAATTTAATCCTCTCCCTCCTTCTAGAGGGAAGAAGGTAAGAGATGGCTCAAAGATGGAAGGGGACAAGTAAAACTTGGCAACAGATTATTTGATTTTTACTTTTTTTTAGAAAGGAAGAAAGACTTCTGGTGATGAGAATAAACAAGCACCTTGCATCTAACTGACAAAAATCAGGAACAGATTTTTCTGGATTCACTAGTATTAGTGCCAGACCATGGCATAGTGTCTGGCACATTGAGCTGTGAAGAATGGCCAGCAGGTTTTGATTTGGACAGACCTAATAATTATGGACACAGGCTGGTCCTCTCCTCTCCCCAGCTGCCTCCACCAGCATGGACCACTGCAACATCTTACTTGTTTTTAGCCTGGCATGTTATGCCTAAACCAGCCTCAGCTACCCAGACAAGTCAGGACATCAGGAAAGAGCAATTAGGCTGTTTGGCAGCTGCAGTAACCCATTTGCATAGTAGCAGTCAGCTCTTAGTTTTCTGATGAGTCTGCAAACCTTGTTCATTTTGTTTTTCAAGTGTTTTTGTTTATGCTTTGTTCCAATTAAAGTGCTATGAGACTGGGCAGGGACTGTACTAGCAGCCTTGTGTTCAATGGAACAGCTCTGGCAAATATCTCTCAAACTCATCTGTGTATTAGTAGGTTTTTTTCTCCTTATTGTTTTATTAACAGACTGATCTGCATACAACAGCACAGATCCAGAGAGAGGATGCATGAATCCAAGTGAAGAGGTAAATGCGTTATGAGGCACCTACGTGGGTGGATTTAGTTTTGGCTCTATTTAACGGGCTGCATCTTCTCAACCAAAACTGCCTCTGTTGATTTTGGAATGGCAGAGCCTTGTTCTGATCAGACAAAATCAATTGCTGGTGGTCTCATCTGTTACTTCTTTTCCCTTGCATTTGACCAACTCTTTTCATCCCTGGTCCTGACTGGGTTGGGCACATGTGAACAATTATCTCCTGTTTTGCAGATAAGACAACTGAAGCAGAGAGAAGCACGTCTAGAAAAATACAGGGATTTCTGCTCCTCATTCCCCACTTCCTCCTGGAATGGTGGCAGTTCTCTGAGCATACACTGTGAACTGCTATAGAACAGGTTAGACTTTGGGAAAGGCTTTTAAAGGCTGGGACAGTGAAGCAATGGAATGGGGGGAGGTGTCTGAGTGGGATGGATCATGGAGGGCTCTTTAAAGTAGAGGGTAGACAAATACCTACGAGGAATCTTTAAGCCAGACCTTGGTGGTCACCTAGGGGCTCACTTAAGATCTTCATCAGCAAAATTTTCTTTGTTTTTTCTTTTCTAGCAAATATATTGTTTTTTAATGCTGTCCTGAGGGCAGCTTCTCAGGCCTGGTGCTGGAAATTTGCTAACGTCTTCCTAATTCTACCAGTTAATTAAGGAAAATTTTTAAGTGCCTTTGGCCTTGTGATCACAGCCACCTTTGTGTTTCTTTCTAATGTATTCTGTGAGGTGAAATCTTTGCTGTGCCACCTCAGCCTAAAAGCCAGTAGAGCCCAGGCTGCAGGAGATGCATGTCAATGCAACGCGTGCACGCTTGGATTAGCATCAGTCATGGCAGGTAAGCATGGAGCGAGGCTAAGCCTGGGAATAAAGCTCTTTCCTTCTGAGAGGAATTTGCAGTCAATCTGAGAAGCAGATGCTTTTGAACACGGAGATGACAGAGACAAAAGAGGTGTCACTTACCTCCAGGCTAATGCAGGCTGTCTTGTTGGGGGATGCTGTTCTCTGATAGAAATCCCTCACACCTCCCTGCCTGCCTCCCCCCAGGCCTGGCTGCAGCTGCTGAAGAGAACTCAGACCAGAACTTTGCTGTGTGAACTGTTCTGTTGTGAACAACTCTTTTGGTTTAGACCACTTGGCTGGCTAACAAAAACCAGCCTGCTAGACCCCTGGGGTCAGCCGGCTGTTAGAGGAGACACAATGCACTGAGGTGACCCTGGGTTTTGATTTGTGAGCCTCCCTAACACCTGATCATATACTGAGGACCTCCCTGGAAGCTTGTGGCTTGGTTCAGTTCTGCTGGGATAGATTTCAGCCATGTCCTTCATGCTTTATGTATTACCTTATGATGCCTCCTCTTCCTTCTGAACCTGAGCAGCTCTTTGTGCTGCCGAGACACGAAGTTGACAGCAGCATATTCTAGAAGTGCAGAGAACACAAACAGCAAGCACACAGCCATCCAGATGTCTATGGCCTTCACATAGGAGACCTAGGAGTCAGAGAAAGAGACTGAGATAGGGTTGCTTCTTCATCCAAAGGCCTTTTTGCTTGCCATTTTACATGTTACTCCCAAGGTCTTTGGAAGGAGTTGGCCAAGCCATGATAAGGTTGACATCTGCTCTTGGATATCAGAATCTAGCTTATTTAACATGAACATATTATCAGGACACTGAAACTGCTCCTGGGCTCTTAAGTAGCAATAATTGTACAGTTTTTAATTTATGATTATGATTGTTTATGTGCAAGGAAAATAGTAATCCAATCTGATCATACCAGAAGCCCTAAATTCAATACTATTATAAAAGTATGATGGTCAAATGACTAAAAAGCTAAAAAGTAGAGTGCACATCCGTGTGTGGTTGTTGCAGGGGTTTGTAAGGTACAGAGGTCCTGGCTACTGCGAGATGTGGTGAGTGCAGAATCTTAGCTTTGCTGCTAGTCATAGAGAATCTAGAATTTTGGGGGGATAGGATTGGATTTTTTTTTGTGTTTGCCCTTAAACTGTAATAGTGCAATGGCAGCAGAATGCCTCTTGTGTTGAGCAGGAGGATCTGTATGGTGATTTACTTTTATGCTGTGCCCAGAAGGTGCATGTTTTGCCCCTGGTGAAGACAAGTGTGTTCCCTACCTTGGGCAGTGATGCTCGGGAACCAGAGCTCTGCGTGGTCATAGTGAGCACTGTGGTGATGCCCAGGCCAACACGAGCAGGTGCAGCATCCATATTGATCCAGAAAGAGATCCAGGACAGAATGACAATAAGGAGGCTGGGGATGTACATCTGGATCAAGTAATAGCCCATCTGCCTCTCCAGGTGGAAACGAGCTTCTATACAGGTGAACTTGCCTGAGGAGGATGGGAGATACATGGAAAATTACTGGTAAGGCATGGTGAGCCTCCTGTTTTCAGCCAATGTCTGGGGACTTTCCTTGCATTGTCTAGAACCAGAGTCATGTTAGAGGAGGAAATGAACAGCTCTTGCCCAATTCTGCAATGGCATGTAGTGACAGGACAAGGGAGAATGGCTTCAAACTGAAAGAGAGAAGGTTTAGATTAGATATTGGGAAGTAATTCTTCACTGTGAGGCTGTTGAGGCACTGTGAGCATCTGTGGCTGCCCTATCCCTGAAAGTTTTCAAGGCCAGGTTGGACTAGGCTTGGAGCAACTTGGTCTAGTGGAAGGTGTCCCTGCCTGTGACAGGGTGTTGGAGCTGGATGATCTTTAGGGTCTCTTTCAACACGGACCATTCTAGGTTTATATGAACTTCAATATAGCAAAGAAAGCTCTTGGCAGTATGTCCTTTGTCACTTAAATTTCAAAGACAGAAGAAGATTCTGGGTGAGAAGTTCCAGACCAAAACCCTTGAATTGATACAGATCTGGGGACCAGAGGGTTTCACACATTTGTGTCCATTAACTTTTCACTGGCTATATGTGTGTGCATTTGCTGGCAACATACCTATGTGTATTTTTATGTCTGTTGTCACTAGATGTGTAAGACAAGGCTTGTATCACCAGAGTGACATCAGACATAGCAAGAGATTCTGGCAAATGTACAATCCTGAATGCCCTACTGAACCCAACAGCTAAGAGTGAACAGTACTCACCTGTGTTGTAGTGCTTTGTGCAGTATCTCAAGTCTTTTTCTTCTTTGAGGATAAACTGAGGCAGTGTCAGCCCATCAGCAACTTGCACAGCTCCTTTTTCTTGCCACTCAAATATGAGGTCATTCATTGTGTAGCCAACTGTTGAGAGGAGGGGACAAATACCATGGGAAATACATTAAATACTGATCTGGAAAGGGACAGTGTTGCAGAAGAGAGCTATGCTTGGAGACAGGGATACATCCTGGCTTTTCTTGACAATGCTGTCATGGAATGGGATTTGGGTTGAGCCAAAACTGATTGTGCATGTCATAAGAGCCAGGGCAATGACCTGCACTGGAGCTGCAATGGTGTGCAATGGATTGTCTTCAATAAATCACATTTTTCCTTGAATTTGGCTTGTTGAGCTTTTTTCTACTTTTTCCAACTAGACCTCTTTCTCTGGAAGAAGCTCATCATCTTTCCCTCCTTCGGGATAAGCAACATTTATAAAGGGCAGGTGTTCATCCAGAGAGAAAAAATCCCACTTGCATCTGAAAGCACTTTCACCTCTCCTCCAAAGTGAAAGGCCAATGTAAATACAAGCAAGCCAAGGCTCCTTGCATGGATCTTTTAAGGTTTGGCTTCTCTAAAAAATGTCACATGTTGAATGAGTGGAAAATCCTGAGCGAGAGGTTCTTGAACAAGCCTCCTGTGAAGGCTGGGCTGGGAATGGGTTGCATGTGGGGAAAGAGATAGCAAGGGAGAGGGAAAACAGATTGTCTCCTCTCTGGAATGGGGATGTGCACAGGACTCACAGCTTTCTAACTGCATGATGCATGTCTGTACGTCCATGGGGAAGTTCTTCAGGTCCATGGGACAGGCCAGAGTCAGTGTGATCCTGAGGAGAGAACAGAGCACAGGGGAATGCCAAACAGTTTGTGGTATTGCTGAGGGGTGGACCCCCTCAGACTTCTAGTGCTGCAAACAGGCTGGTACCTTGCCCAAGACACCGTGGTGTGCTGGGGGAATGACTGATCATTCACTGCTTCCCTGCCTCTGTTCTCACACATGGTGTTGGAAAGCACCAGAAACGCTGAACATTTGGGTGTGTGATATGATTCCCAGCAGAGTCACCTGCTGCAGATGGCATTTCATTGCAATGTTGTTTCAGACTGTGCAGAACAAAGAGTTCCCACACCAAAGAGTTCTGCTGCTTCGGTTTCCCTTTCTTGCCTCAGGTTCACAACAGTCTGGATTAGCAGCAAGCCCAAGCCCATTTTATTATCCCCAGATGCATTTCTAGAGACTGTAACTGTTTGCAAACCTCTGAATAGAACATTTGTGTCATAAAAAACCCACCCCAAAAACAACCGAAAAGAAGTTGGATCAAGATCATATGCTTCTGTGTAGGGAAAGAGAGATTTCAGCGGGATTTTCTGCAGGGAAAATTTCCTGTGCTAAGTCAATATGAACCTCTGTATCTTCCTGAATTCCTGCTGAGCCACTTGAGACCTTTACTTCTGTCTCCATTTTCCACTAGGTGCAGGCTGCATTTTCTGTGGTATATTGCTCTGCTACACTGAACCATGATCTATGTTTAAAATGTTTGTTTGGTTCAACAAGCTGATACTGAATGATTTGCTTCAGATAGTTAGACTTGTGTTATTTGGTTTGATAATGCTGAAAATGCTGTTCCCTGAAGTGTTTAGGGTTTTCAGCTTTCTGCCTTGATGTAGAAATAGCAGAATTACCCGGGGGACAGAAATTGAATTTTTCTATCATCAGGGCTACAAGAAACTTATCAGGAGGGAAAGATACTTTAATTTAAAACCTCATGTTGGAAGAAATTTTCTGCTTGAGTTTAGAGGCATGTTGGGACAGAAGATGTGGCAAAGTCCCCCTTCTTGTAAATGCCTTGCCTAGAGTTTGATTATTGCAAGTAGCAGTAGCAAAGAGCCAGTTAGAAAATGGCAGAGCATTTTTGAGATTTTTTTTAAGGGAAAGACTATTTCTCCTTTTGGAAACTTTGCATTTATATTGTACATTTTCTTTTTCATTTTCACAGGAAAATTTACCTGTAAAGAAACGTATATTTTCATTTGAAGATGGATAGAAAAAATGTTGGTTTTTTTTTAAACAAGAACTGCGGTATTTTCAAGCTTTGGCCTTGGAAACAGTGAACAAAGCCATATCCCCTGTTGAGTCATGGCTCTGTTTTGCAGAGTAACCCCAGGGCTGGGGTGACCCAGTTGTCCTTCTCTGTGCCCCTGCAGACCCATCTGGAACAGGACTCTGTGCTATGCTCACTGCCGAGTTGCTGGTGGCAGTTTTACTACCTGGTTTTAGAAATTAAGAAATATGAGGTTTCCACATTCAGCCAACACACATGGCAATTCTCTTATTGTTTTGGCCATCAGGGAGCTGGTCTTTGGGCTGGAACCACCTTGTTGTTTAATGGAGGTTGTCTACATTACAGCATCAAGCTGTTTATTTTCCATTTTACAGCTCCATGCTGCTTTTTCTTGCCCATGGCTTCCACTGGGAGCTGCAGTGTGAGATTGAGTGTGCAAACCATAGGAAAATTTACGTCACACACAGGGTGAAAAAGCCTTCAGTATTGAGTTAAACTTTCTCTGTGTGAGCTTGTGAAGTCTGATCTTAATCTCATTGGTTTAAAATAGTGGATGTGGTTGGAAGTGAAGGTGGGGGATCAAATTGATTGCCTGTGGGAAATCCAATGCAATTAGTTCAGCATCACTGATGGATTCTTGGATCTAGTAATAAACAGATAACTGGGAAAAGTTAAGCTGAGACAAAGCCATGGAGCTCTACATAGCTTTTTCCCTAATTTCTTTTTTTTGGTCAGGATGTGCTGCAGCTCTGAAAACAAAGTTTTCATGGGCTTCCACTAGTTTTCACAGAGTACAGCTGGTTTTAGACTTGTGCTAGTATAAAATATCTCAAGTAATTTTACATTAGGGATGTTAAAGAATCTACTAGAGAGAAGCAGAAGTTCTTGGACTGAGAAATGTAAAGATGAGCTAAACTCCTTCCCAGACCAACATTCTGTTCCAATATGATTTGGTAGAGGTCCCATCCCACCACATTGCTATGGCACTGCTAAATGTATGATCTACCACCTCAAAACTCCCTAAATTTCCTTTATCCAACATCATGCTCAAAGTCTAGGCTTGAACAATGGGAGTTCAGCTCTGCCCTTCCCTACCTTGGTGGAGCTCTTCCCATGCAGTCACCTCACCTGATGCTGTAGAGGACATTGCCATTTCGGGAGATCCTCAGCAGCTTGTTGTCTGTGGTAATCTCGTGGAAATGGGCCCCTTTCTCATTAGCAAAGAACAAGTCAGGCTTCCAGATGGAGTCCAGCATGGAGGGGTCCAGGTCCAGGGAGTCATCAGGGTATTCATTGTACGCCAGCCGTGGGTCGTTCCACTGCTGCCGCAGGAAGATGTTCACCCTGTAATCCTTCACGGGGTAAACAGAGAAACACAATTAGTACTCAAAGCAAGCTGAAAGTGCTGAGAACTGGGGAGCACAGAATAAAACCATTCTTGAAACCAGACCACGCCTAGGCCTAGCTGTGACAAGCATTTCTGGCATTATTTCTCAAGGAACTGCTATGAATTTTTAGCTTTGTAGCTTACAGCTATCTCGCAGCATGAGCAGCTGCTTGTCCTTGTATCCCTCTGTTACAGCAGTTGTCAGCTGTGTGTGAAGTGTGAGGACCTCTAGTCTGGACCCCGGGGCTGGAGAGCCATGTGCAGTTGTGGAGGTCACAATGGCCAGTGTCAGCAGGATGATGTTGCAGAGGGTTAGGTGGGAAAGGAAACTGAGGGCATCTCCCTTTCACTGTTGAACCATCCCATATTGTGACTGTTTGTGGTTTCCCCAGGCTTGGGAAAAGAAAAGGCACAGTGAGACAGGCAGTCCTATGTAAGGGAAATTTCCTGTGTGCCCAATAATATGAGAGTAACTCAGATGAACTGATGGGAGCAGCTGCCCTTGGTGAGAGCACATGAACATGAGAGGGATGTGCATGAAGTTTGCTCTCCTAATCTGAGTGTGTGTTCTGGGTTCCCCTCTTTAACGTCAAAATGCCATAAATGCTACAGATTTTATAGGATGGTCATCTTCTTTAATTGAAGGTAGTCCCTCAGCACTATGAAAAATTATACCTGCCTCATAACCATGAGTCTTATAGCTCCCCTGAGTTCCCCAGGCCATGGCTGGCTGCTGAGGCTGAGCTCAGACCCTCTCCTGGACAATTAAAGGCAGTTTCATTTCTTCCTGTCTGACCAATATGTTCCCAGGATGATCTGCATGCCCCTTTTATTCTGACTTTCACATAAGAAAGTGAGCCAACAAATTGAAATGGGGAGAGGATGTGCCAGCTATCAGGAGAGGGATAAAAGCTCCTTGTCCATAAATGAATTGGCATTTTCTAAGTACGGAGGCAGACTGTGTCTGAAGAATAGCATATAATAAACTCATTTTACTGCCCTGGCCCAAACAAACAGTTGCTATCACGATTAAGGGTTTCTTTGGTGCCTTTCTTATACTAATGTACTTTGAAGACTTTTGTTCAGAGACAGTTAATGGAGGGTGTCTGACGTGCTTTGCTGCTGTTACCTGCTACAGGCATTTGGTGAGAGGATCTCTCTGACTCTGCCACCAGATCTGTTCTTTCCACCTGGAGAATACAAAGCTCTGGAGTTGAAGGATGTATGTGTAGGACAATCTTTCTGATGTTGCTGCCTCGAGTGTTCATTTGACTATGAACCTACAGCCTCTTGTCTAGGAGGACATGACTCTTGTGGTGTCCAGTCACACTGGAGGGTTGGGAGAGGAATGTGTTGTGTGCCTTGTGTTTTGGATGAGGCAATTCATAGCCAACCACATGATCTAGAATCTGTTTCAGGCCACTTAGTACCATCTGCATCCTCAGAGCACAGAAGCTGCTAATGACATTAATGATTGTGACAACAGCAAATGAACCAAGGACTTGACGCTGAAAGGAGCAGATCTCTGAACATGAAAAAGAGTTGCAACACTCTTTCCTTCTGCTGATATCCCCAATGTCACCTTCACAAGTCCTAGTGCATCCCTCTGAGTTAATAATTCATCCCTGTCGACCCTGGATAATGTGTCTTGAGAAAATGTGAATAGCTGAGGACAGCCAAGAGCCAGGGTCTCAGTGCAGCACCAGCCAATGATGCAAGACTGGAAAAGGAAAGTAACCCTGAATTTCCACTTCCCACAGCACACAGCAGCTCCCAGAACAATGTTTATGTTTTCAATTCTCCCTTTTCTATGTGTAAAGATCTGCAGCCATTGCAGTCAGAGGAAATCAATGTCACTGACCTAATAGGTAGAAAGCAAAAGGTTGTTTTGCTTATTCAGCTACAAATAAGGTAGATGCAAGCAGGTCAGCTCCAGTTTGGGACTTATGTCATGTACAACACAAATTAAACTCATGTTTGGAAGAAACTTCAATGGTAGCTGCCCAGAAGTGTGCTCAGCCTGATGGAGTGGTGGAAGAGGGAGGGGGAAAGGAGCCAATCTCCCTACAGCAGCCTGTGGATAAGCTTTGTTGCTGGAGTAAATTCACTGAATCAGCTCCAAAACTTGCCAAAAGGAAAGGATGAGACAAGAGGTGTAGTGTGGTTTATGTTGTCCCCACAGCAGTCATGACAGACCATAGGCAGAATGATAGCCATAGTCTTTGTCACCATAATGAGGTATCTTATGTAAATGCTTGCAAGCCAAATGAAAATTAACTTTTCACAGTAGATGGGTGTAAGAAGGTCCCTCCTAATTCATCTCCAGAGACCAAGTGCCCTGCACTCATGTCGTGCGTGGGAACAGTGCAGGGCCATGTAGTGAATGTGTGGTGTGAGAGAAGGTACCACCTCCATCCAGGGGATGTGCAGCCGTGTGAGTAATTCTGGGCTATGCTACTCTGTGCTCCTCCTTTGGAGACAAGTTTTTGCAGTGGAAATTTTTTGTTTTGGAACACAGACAACCACACATTTATGTCATAATATAAAAAAGGCAAGGACAAAGAAATAGATTAAATGCACTGAATGCATTTCTCTGTTTTTGCCATTTTATGGCATTAGTATTTTGCCTCTGTATGAGTGTGTTTATGAAGATCTCCCTACTAGGTGAGTTAACTCCGCAGTCCTGGCCTGGCCACTGAGAATGTTGTTTTCTCCAAGATGCTTTTTCCCCTATGTCAGACAGCTGCATTGCACTGGAGTATTGAAGGTTCTGAGCAGCCTTTTACGTTTCTTGTGTCCAGCCTTATTTGAACATATATGTAAAACCAAGCACTGTGACTGCAAACTGGACATGACACTGTCTGGGGAGCCAGCAGAAGGCATAGACAGCAATCAGGGTATGTCTGTGGCTGTGACACAGCCTGAGAGAATGGTTACAGTGCTCTGCACCAGCTAAAGGATCCTGTGTGCTGAAAGCTTTGTCCTAGGCGTTGCAGAGAGGTGATGAGTCAAACAATACTCTACCTTGAATTTTGCAGCATTTTTCCTGGATGCTGTTATATGAAATCTTAATTAGCATCACCAAGAAGTCCACAGTTATTCCTAAATGATGGGTACAATGAACCAATTTATGATGTGAACTTTCAAGCAAGGAAAAAAGAGGTTTGACTGAGGCTGCAAACTCAGCCAAGACAAAAAAAATCTCTTTCTCCATATCGTTCTTTTTACTTGAGCTCCTCATTTGTGTGCCAATCACATCCAGGCATTGATTATCTTGTGCAGCCTGCTCTTCTAGCTGTCTTGGGAGTGGGGAGCAGCAGCTCTGTGCAGTGAAGGCATTCAGGAGCTTTACAATTTGGCACAAAGGCATTTTACTCCCAAGGGGGAAATGACACAAGGCAGGAAGAAAATAACTGAAGTGATCAAAGTAGTTCAATTTGATAATGTTGAAATGAGATTCTGCTTAGTGACCTCTCAAGGAGACAAGGAAGCAGAAGATCATTTGAGACCTTTCCTTCCTAAGATCCCACAGCCACTGAAAGCAGTGGCAAGCTGGAGGCAGTGGTATGAGAAAGGGATGGAGGCTGTCAGGAGACTGAGGAGGTTTCATCCCCTGACTCAAGAGTTCTGCCAGAGCAGCTTCTGCACTGAACAGTTTTGGTGAGAGACCTTTGATAAAACTGGGGTGGAGATAGAACTCTCTCAGAAGAGCATTCTGTGACCCCACCTGGGCAGAATGTAAGGAGCTTTATTAGCTTTGAGTTCATTCTCTAGAAAGGCAGTGAGCAAACATCTTTTATGTTGCTTGCCTTGCAAAGGAGCACTACGCCTGCCTGCAAAAAAAAGCAGCACACCCGGAGCAGCCCTTGAAAGGGTTAATAAGGCACATCCTTATCTTATTAGAGTTGTAGCCAAGTAGCCAGTTTAGAAGCCTGGTGTGAAACCACAGCTAGGTTAAGGGAGGAGGTGTCCCTGAGGTGGAAGTTTGTCTGAGAGGAGGGCAGGCACCTGGTGAGGGGTGGGAACAATACCCTAGTGCTTAGCAGCTGTGGGGGTTTTTGTGCTGAAACCAAAAGCAGAAAGTTTTCTGTCTCTTCCTACAAAAGGAGGAGAAAGTTTGACTCTGTGAGCTAAGGATGCATCTGCTGGGGGGTGAGCTATATTCAGTATCTTGAATTTCAAATTCAAGTGTATTTAGTAATAGTCTAATTCCATAGCTTTTTTCCCCCCTGTCCTACCTCCCTTCAATGCAAAGATGAATTTCAGACACAGACAGCTGAGATGCTGCAGGTCCAATGTTGAAATGGCAACAGACTGTGAGTTGTTGTGGAAACCTTTTCATTTTGTGTTGCGTGACTTGTTATATGCTTATCATCTCTGTGGGACTGATGGTTGGGTTTAAGAGTGACTGACTGCAGAAAACTTTGCTCAAAACCTAACCTTTACTGCAGGCTTCATGCTTTGGTACATCTTTCACTGATCTTGGGGTGAGTGGGGCCAGTGTTTAATGTGTGAACCAAACACTTCATCAGACATATCTGATGCTCTGTAGCTTGTAGGGCTGGAGTGAATTGCTTGGTCTGCTTTGCAGGATGGTTTGTTTTCTTGTTGGAAGTCTTGTGTACAGATGTCTCTGAACAAGTACTTAACATTTGGACAGTTGCAGCCTCCAGCCTCTCCTGCCCTTAGGAGTTGCTGGAAACTCAGTTGTGGCTGTGTTGCAGCTGGCTGGAAGGTCACATTTGGTTTGCTCTTTACAGATGAGATAACTATGGCATGAAAGCAGCAAAAAGAAATTTGCATATACACACTGTGTCTTCAGCAGGGGAGTCTGTGCTGGCTGTTTTGTGATTTTCTGTCTTTTTCGCTCTCTTGTTTGCTGCATATTGGTCCTTTTTAAAACATGAAACTGGATCTTGAGTCCAGCTCCAACTCTCAGCGATGATATAAAAAATATTCCTCCTTTTCCATGTGCCTTCACTGTGTACAAAATGCTTTCAAATGCCTGAGTTGGTTAGAGGGCCATAAAACTGGAGTTTCCATTGGAAGAGAGACCAAGGGCATCACTTAATTTCAAATTTGCTATTGTAGCAGGTAACTTGCTAATGAAATGCTCAGATAATCCTACCAGATGTCTCATGCAACAAGGTGCTAAAGCAGGTGCAGTTTATTCACTTAAAACCAAGATATGTTCCTGAAGTGCTTGACTTCTGTTCATTTTGAAGGAAGAATTTTTATGTCTGCTATAGATTTCATCATCTGATATGATTTGGGAAGATTTGTTTATACTTCTGAAAAGCAAGAAGGGACTTAACAGCTTGTGTGTATTTTTAATAAAAATAATTGGAAAGAGTGGATGCATCTTGGACTTGCCCCTGTGAATCCCTTGCTGTTGGATGCATTATTGCAGTAATGCTTTAGGACAGGAGTCTGCACTTATCCGGCTGTTGTGGTTGGTCATGTCTTTCCCCTTGAAGCACTGGTTGGGTTCACAGGGATGTGTTCCCAATTACAGGTTCTCTTGTCCTTAGAGCTCATGGCAAGAGAGGCTGATGGATATAAACTGGGAGCTGCAATCTAGCATAAATGTCCAATCAATTATGTGCACCACTAGAGGCTTTTGTGTTGGGTTTAAGCTCTGCAGGATGTTTAAGAGTTCCCTTCTCTAAGTCAGCTCTGCTTTAGAAGTTCAGTTTGCTGGATGACTTTGCCTTTTCTTTTTAATTCCCCCTAACTTTGCAGCAGTTTTCACATCTTCATGTCTTGCCTTGTTAATGTTGAACCTTTGTGGGGCAAATATCAGCTTTCTGCCCACTCTGTGGAGTCTGTGCCTTCTCTTGGCCCCAACTAGTTGTCCTTCCTTCTGAGGTTTGTAGACTCAAGTGGCTGCATCAAATGCCTGTTTTGTTCTATTTTTGTGTACTTTCTTTTCTTCTACCTTCCTTGGTGCTGCAAGCTGAGTATTTACTTCCAATTTCTAATTCTGAGCATGGTGACCTCATGGTTTACACTGATTTGTGATATTCAGGCAGTGTAAACTTAAATGGTAGCAGTGGTATTTCCTATTGGACCTAGCAGCCTATGGAGGTATTTTAAAGCCTTCTCTAACTGCATGAGTGGTATCCACAAAAACCTGTGACTTTTTCTGCAGGTAGTAGTGCAATAGTAACTAAATATAAGATGATGTAATACTCAGACCTGAGCCTGACCAAGTTTATGGTGCCTAATGATGAGGGTTTAAACCATAATGTCCTTTCTCCTTTTGGCCAGAGAAGGAGTTGAGGGAGTCAGTTGCAGGGGTCAATGATAGACTACAGCTTTCTTTATGGCAAAATATTAATTTGCTCCTCTCCCATCTGCAAACTTACACCCCTCTTCTCCTTCCCCTGATGTTTGACCACTTGTTCCACGTGTTTCAATTTCAAGTAAGTAGTGTCTGTCTAAAAATCCCTTCACAACAGGACCGTCTGCTCTTCCCAGAAACCTGGGGAGCTGACACTGCCTTTTGATTTGCTGCATCCTCCAACGGCAGGGAGGAACTGGCTTCTCTGTGGAGCAAATCCCAAGCTGTGAATCCCAAGGACCTCTCTAGCTTATTGAGAGCTCCTTTTAAGATGTTTCAGTACCTGTGTTTCTTGTGTTCCTTCTGGTGTTTACAAGCAGAATTGCTGTTCCCTAAGAAGTCCATTATATCAGGCTATGTGCAATGCTGTGCCAGCCTGACATCTGGACTAGCTTGTCAGAGCTGCCTTGGATGTTTCTAGACAAAGCAATGTGCCCAGAGGGTGTTCTTGGGTTCCCATGGGATTTTTTTTTTTCCTTTGGAAGACAGACTATGAAATGAGTGGCATCTGGAGAGGATAGCAAGTCCCTGCAGCATGTCCTGGAGGTGAACTGCATCTCTGTCTCTCTCATGCCAGCCTATGCTAATTTTATGGAGCCTCCTGCTTACAGGGATCATGTGGCATCTTTGTATGAGTGCTCCAGTGCATCTTTCAAGGCAGGGCATATACACTGAAAAACATGTCAATGGAATGTTCTCTGTACATCATACAAGGATCCTTTGTGGGTCTGCCCTTCTCTCTTGCACTCTGGATTGTCTCTGCTGGTTTTGTAGGAAAGAATTTATTGCCTGTAAGGCCAAAGGAGGTATCCAATAAAATAGTAAATGAGGAACAGATGTGTATTTCAGTTCTAGTTCTTCTTCCTGTGTCTTACATACAAATGAATCCATGATACATTTCTCTCCTATGAACCCTGATAAATTCTGCAATCCAACTAGGAAATCTGTTTCTTTGTGCTTGGACAGAATAACAGCTTTTTTTTTTTCTCCTACTACCAGAACTGAGCTGCCCCCAACACAAACATTTCCAGCAGAATGTTTTAGTGTCAGAAGAAACTTATAACCCCAGGTGAATGGCTGTGGATCTCTTCTGATAGTGGTGTGCATGCCAAGTAATTTGTTCAAGTCAAGGGGTGTGATCTATATGTAAAGCCTAAAAACTCCTGCCTGAATGCACAAAATGCCTGAAGCTGGAGCCTTGAATTCTTCATTCAGCATTTTTCTAGAAAAAGATTTACCAAAGGGTAATTAAACACCATATTTCTGGATTATCTTTAATGAGCACAGCAGTAAGGCACTGTACCTCCAGAGTTTTCCTTTGCTGTTCGCTGATTATGTCACAACCAATCTTTAATAGTTTTCAGATGGAGCAATTATCTTCTGTTCTAGTGATCCAATGTTCCTAATGCCTTGCCAATTAGACACAGCCTTTAGCCATGCTCACTAATTTTGTATGAAGTGAGCCTTAACTCACAAATATTGGTTTTGATTTTCTATTAAAAATCATTGTCTACCAAAACTATGTCTCCCAAGAAAATAATCATCTTAATCTTTAGTCTAATAATTCTCACTCTTTGGGAACCTGAAGTATGGTGCAAACTAAATTTGAGTTCAGCTGATTTTGCCTCTTTTTGAATCCAGATTAATTTGGGATTTATGCCCACTTAAACACAAAGTATCTGCAACTGTCTCTGAGCTTGGAGCCTTAGGCAAGTCTTCAGAAAAAAGACTATTTTTTTCCCCTTTCTGACCCTTGTCCTTTGCTTGTGCAGTTTTTGTAAGGTGCAGATGGAGGCTGTGTGATCTTCAGCTGCACAAAGGGTGAGTCTTGTGTGTTGACCATTAATTTACTCAAACCTTAGGTAAGCTTGGGAGCACTGAGACAGTATTTTTCCCTGGTCACACTGAAGAGGAGGGTGATGCTGCATTTTTTGTGAGTGCAGTGAAGCTGAGCCAGGAGCTGAGCAGCTGTGCTGTGATTTTTACTTACCATAGTTGTTTCTGCAATTGAGCCAAAGCTGTTGATGAAAATGTTGCAGCTGACGTTCACTGGAGGGCCTGCATGACAAACACAGATTGGAACAGCAGCTCAGTGTGTGCTCTTAAAACAAGGTATTTCCACTCTGTGGCATTAAAACCTATTGTGGGAATGGGGTGAGTAGGGGAGTAAGGTCTGGATGATCCAGCTTGATCTAGTCTTGGTTCTGATGCCAGTTTGACACCACACAATGCTTTTGCTTCACCTCTGTTCCCCTGTTTGGGAGAGTGTTTATATGTCTCTGCTATGAAGTGTTCAGATGAAAAGGCATAGATGAGAGCCAGGCAGGACAGCTTCCTAGGAATCTTGACCTAATTATTTGGGTGGCAAGCTCACCTTGAACATAATAGCAAAGTATCCTAGAAAAGAGCTTGGATGCTATTGACTTTTATTTAAAGCTGTACTGATGAAATACTCTCCTGAAGCATGTAAATGTTTCTGAAGTAGCATGATGTGCTCTCTAGGAAGCCAGTGAAGCAGAGTGTGCTGTGGAGATCGGACTGGCTGAAGGAGCAAGTGCCCCAGGAGATGATGGTGGTGTCTGCTAAGGCTCAGAGCTGGATAGGAGACTTCAGGGCTCTGCCAGGAGTGATTCTTTGGCTGTCCTGTTTTGGCAGAGGGTACTCCCAGACTCTGGTCCATGCCTCTCCTGGGCTTGATTTGCTTTCAGACTAAGCTTTGCTCAGCCTGCTCATGTGGGAAAAATTATGGGGCCACCAAAGGAGAGGAGTGAGGATTAAGGGATGAAAGGATTGTGTTTAGAGGGCATGGGGGTCAATGTTTGTGTGACACTGGTGCCAAAAGGTATCAGTATGACTGTTTCACAATGTTGCCGGGCAAATCTGAGGTGGAAATGTTGCATTTGCACCAAGGGAGATGCCATGAGCTTCAGTTTAGTACAAAGCAAAAAGATGGAGAATATTTTGGAATCCGAGCCATATCTGGTGCCTGGAAAATCAGTGGCTTGTCCACATACAATGAGAGGATTTTTGCAGAGCCTTAGGGAGGGGAGAAGCAAAGAGAATCCTTGCTCTGGGGGCTCCCAAAGGACCTGCTGTGGGTGCTGCCCAGTGTGTGGTGGCCACAAGGACAGACAGACCAGGAAGAGAACAGACACTGCCCTAGGGACCAAGGTCCCCATCTAACACCAGAGGAATTAATCTCGGGTCATCCCTGTGAGAGATGCTTCTGGGAAGATAAAATCTGTGAAAGTGGAAAGTGTGGATTTTTAGATTATTCTGTCATTCTTTATGAAGTCAGGGATTGTCTGCATTTCAAACATGGCCTGGTGGCTCAGCCTGCTGGGGGAGTGATGCTCCTGTTAAGGTCACATCTGCAGTCTGGCAGTCACTGCAAGATGAAATACTGGGGGGAGGAATGGCTTTAACGACAGGCTTATGCCTCTGATCAGTGCAAACATCCTCCTGTGTAGAAATTAATGGATTTTCATGCTAACTAAGTAACATTTGAAACTTGGTTTTCTCATCTTCATTTCCCTTTCCTTCTCTCCTACTCTGGTCTCTTCTGAAAGTTTGTGAATGTCCCCGTGTGATTAGGATTGCAGGCATGTAACAAATGTTCTATGGTTGGGATGTTCTTGGTACAAATCCCAGGCAATCCAAGCAGGCTGCTGTCTAACCAGCTTCCAGACAGCCACTGCCAGCTCAGCAGCATCTCACACTGTTCAATCTGTGCAGCTCTTTCTCCAGACTGTTAAACACTGGCATGGGTTAAACTATCAGGCAGAATTTTTTTCCCCCCCTTCACCAGCTCCTTTTATCTGAAAGCTTATCCAGCAGCTGAAAGCACACAGTGTATCAGGCTTTAGCACTTGTTTTATCCCTCTCATAGTGCTCCTGTTGAGTTTGGGAGCTTTGGTTTTCTGTTCTGGATTCATCTCATGAACCACATAGAAAGTCTACGTGCATGCCATTCCCCTCCCAAAGTGCACAGTAGAAGGACAACACTGAGTTGATCTCCTGGATGGCTGCATGTGCTCGTGACTTTGATAGGCATGGAATATTTTGGTCCTCCTGATCCAGTGCTGATGTGAAGCTGAGTGTGGAGTGGGTTTGCCCCAGTGCATGTGAAGACTCTTCCTCTTGTTGAGACACTGAGCTCTTCCCACCATGTCCAAGGGCAACCATGAGCTTCCTGCAGGATTTGGGGTTTTTTTTTAGCATGTGAGAGAATCTAGAAAATTCCCTGCCTACCACTCTGCAGTAGGATGCAGTTGTGAAGGAATAAAATTTTGCAGCAGCAGGGTTAAGGGTACAGCCTGGGTGAGAGGTCCCTTGTCCCAGTGCCTGCTGGGTTCTGCTCTGTCCCTGCCTGAGTTGCTGCCTTCATTCTCTGACTTAAGTCAAAAGCCAGATGCTTCTTCCTTGTTCTGAGAATGCGAATCCACAGCTAAATCCAGACTTTACAGCATTTATGGAAAAGCTGCAATCTTCTTTTTGTTAATCTTCCCCTCCCCAAAAATCAATCTGATATGGATCTTTGGTATTATTTTCATTTAGATCTAAGCAATTAAAATGTCCTTATGAGTTACTGCAGTTAATTTAAATGATATGCTTTGAGAGCTACAACCCCAAGCTCTGTAAAACACCTCCTATCCCTCCCATATAAATTGGTGCCTGATTTATGTGTGGGAGGCTAAACCAGCAAAACTGCCCTGTGGGGAAGGTGTAGTTCATTGAAATAAAGCCGAAATTAAATTATCTCAAATAAAAATGCAATACAGCTGCCTTCAGCAGGAAGTTAATGTATACATTTCATTAAATATTAAACTTTAATTTGTGTGTGTGCATAATTTAGTGATAGGCAGGTTTACAGGCTGATGTTTTAACTCTTTGTGATTTGGATAAGAACAGAGGTACTCTCTGTTGCCTGGTTGATTACAGGGACATAAGGTTCCCACCTTTCTTTGGGTCTAACTAAAAGGCCAGTAAAGAGCTTATTGTTTGAAGCTGGGTGGCAGGTGCTGGCCCTGTGACTAATGGGTCCTAGGAGTCCTATATTAGCATTGCCAGTGACTCTAGGGACAGGGGGAACTGGTAGTAGGAAACAAAAGAAGTGAATGAAATGAGCATTGGAAAGGGCTGGGCAGTGGCTGAGGGGAGGCAGATCCTGCTTTATGTATGATTCAAGGCCAGACTGCTCTGGGAAAGTGAGCTCAGTTAAAAAGGAGACAAAAAATCATAGAATAGTTTGAGTTGAAAGGATCTTTAAAGACCTTCTAGTTCCAACTGCTGTGTGCAGGGACAAGTTCTACTACACTAATTTTGAAAACCCACCAAAAAAAGCTCCAAACCAACAAAAACCTCACAAACAAATGAATCAAAGAAACCCAAACCCAAGAAACTCCCCCCAGAAACCCGAAACCCACCCTTGTTGGAAAAAGGGGTTTTGAGGAGCAAAAAGAGGTTCTGTTGTCTCTGCCAGGGCCTGTTTCAGTGCTGTTTGACTGCCAGTATGTGGTGAACTGGAAAAAGGAGTGTGAAACAAGGGAGTTGTGTTGGGCTTAAGAGCCCCTTTAATTTGGGGGGCAGGGATGGGTCTGAGGTGCCCCTGGATCTTGCTGAATTTCTTTGAAGCTGATGTGAGATACATCTGGCTGCAGAGGCTGTAAGGAGGGAACATTGCCTACTGTTAGAAGGTGCTGTGGGCAGTGATTTAAGGGGAAGTTCAAGTTTTTCTCTTAATCTGTAAGATATTCAGCTCCCTGCCAGTTGCTGCTTGGTTTGGCAGCATCCCTGATCCCTACATTGAAGTTTCACTTGTGTGTAAAGTTGTTGCAAGATTATTTCCACTCTGAGTGAAAAACAGATGTCCTTCCAGATATCTACAAGGGAACCATGTGCCAAATATCGTTATAATACATACTCCATAAGAACATAAAGATTGTTCATATTCCATATACAGTTAGGGAGGTATTAATGAGGATGGCATGCAGTTTTGAGTCCCAAAATGAAACAAAGGTGAGGTTTTGCATACCTTTAAAATTTGGTCTGATCCTGGCGTCATATCCTGAAGTTCGCCCCATTAACTTATCCAAGAAATCTGAAGGAGACATGGGTTTGGGGGCAGACCGTGCTGCTGCTTCAGCTTCTTTGGAGGCTGCCAGGCTGTGTGAGTAGAAAGAAAGAGGAAGCTTTAGTGTGCATCCCATATTGAAGAGAGTTTGGGGTCCAGAAACAGAGCAGTCAGCATCTTATTCCTGCTGAGGCAGGATGGGCACCCATGTGAATTCCTAATGAGGCTGGTCTCAGCTAATTTGTTTGCCCAGCCCAAACATCTCCAAATACAGAATCCCAGCTGCTACCAAAGTAGAAGAGAGATGATGAGTAGTGAAAATCCTTTTGTGAGTTTAGGTATAGCTTCTTGGCGTGCCACTAAATTACAAATGTGAACTCTGGCGCTGAGCTCCACAGGTAAAATACACTCTGAGATTAGCCTTGGGCAGCAATTACCGCTTAATTACATGGCAAATAGCAAGGAGCATATTCAGTAATCTGACAGTCTAATTTTCCAAAAGGCAAGTAGGATCAGAGCAACCTGGAGTCTGAGGTTTAAATGAGCATCACATGATGGTGCAGAGCCTTTGGGATTGTAGGGCAGAGAGGTGGTTTTGCTTCCCATTTGCTGATCAGTCCAGTACTTGCTATTGGTACCTGCAATGCAGGCTCTGAGTTAACAGTCTCTGCACTGGAGGTGTCTGGAGGGTGGTGCTGAAATCATACTCGTGTTGGATTGAGGATGAAAGGAAATGGAGTGTTTTTTCTGACCTGTATGTCCTCTGGGGCAGAAAAATTTGTAATTTCACTCTATTTGTAGAAGATGAAAATCTACAGCTGTGCTTTCTGACTCGATGGGAGTCTGTGGGGTGATGATTTGGGTTGAGGAGGTCTCGACCCCTGGTGTGAGGTGCTCATTCCCAACTTTGCAGGATGGTTTGACTTCCAAGACAGGAATGGACACTCTTCAGTTCCTTCCCTGTGCTTTTGTGTCTTCTACTTGAACACCAATCTGTTCCCAGGCTGAAAGTGTGGTGTAAAACTGCCTAGATTAGCCAAAGGGAAAACAACCCATGCAAAGTGCTGAGGGTAAGAGCTGTCTCTGTCTGTGGGCTCAGATGCCTGATGCTGGTTAGAGCCTGCAGACAAAATTGCAATGGAAATGTATGATGAGCCAAAGGAAACTACTCAGGACCAAGTGAGGCTCAGTGCTTCACACTTTGAAAAATTCAGGAGTTTTGAAAAGTACAAAGGCTGTGTGGTAAGAGTGAGAAGAAACTGACAGAGCAGCTGGGAGGCCTAAGAATGTTTACAACAGGCACAAGATATTTGGCTATATATGTCCTTACAAATGACACCACAGAGTCCTCTTACAGCATGAGGGCCTCACTTTGGGAGAATTTGCAGTACTCAAACCTGCTGTTTTTTGAAGAGCAGTGCAAAGTACTGACACAAGATCTTTCTGGAAGAATTTGGCACTGTGTCTGCATTCTGTTAATGTGATCCTGCCCTCAAAGACTTGTTGATCCAATGCAAGCTTGAGCTGAGACTTCAAAGAGAGAAACATTATCTTGACGAGAGCATTTTGAGCCATTCAGTTCCTTGGGACTCTAAAATGGATGGGATTCAACAGTGCTTGGGTGCCATAATTTTAAAATTGGGAATCTAGAACCCTGCATTGCATTGATTTTTTTATTTTCTAGTGTCATCAGTGATGGCTTGCCAAGTGTTGGTTTCCAATACTGCAAAATCACAACTGCAGTCTGGCTTATTTTGTAAGCTGCAACAGGGTTCTGATTACTTAATTTTTTTAACTGCTAAAAGTTTTTCTAATTTCTGCAGTGAAGAGAGAAGATGAATTCCAGGCCACTTCCAGTGAGAGTCTAAAACTAGTATTTCATTCACCCCTTCCTGTATTTACAATCCACTCCCACACTGGCCATATCTGAGCAGGCTGATGCATACTCATGCATGGTGGTGACCTGACAAGGTGTGGATCTCACTTTTACTACAGCCTCAGGGCCCTTTATCTTGTCCCTATCTTTGCTCTAAGGAACTATGCAAAGCTCAAACCAATGTGATTCAAGGTTGTGGAATGGGTGATGATTTATAATTTAAATTTTTTTTAGGAGGAAAGCAACAGGGTGCAATTGATTTGCAAACTCAAAAGAAAAAGCTGGGAGTGGGAGGACAATCAATACTGGGCTTGGTTACTGCATTCCAATGGAATGTCTGCATGGCAATGAGTCCAGAGAAAAGATTTCAATTAAGCAGCAAATGACTTGGTAACCAAAGACTTCTGCCACCTCAGCAACAAGATGCCAGATAGTGCAATACACTGATTTCTTCTCATTAACTGTAGACTGGAGGAAGTACATGGAAATGGAAAAGTGTGTGTGGAAGAGGCAATACAGATCTAATAAGAATCTAATATGCTTGAAGTGGAAAAAGATAATTAGAAACTGTATTCCCCTGGCATTTAAAGAAAAATAAGGTGAAAAAGCAAAGAAATTGGTGCTGAGCTTTCCTGTAAATTCAGTATGAAAACCTGTACTGAGTACATTTACTCCCAATGAGTGAGTCTGTTGGTATTTTTTGAGTGCCATTTGCTGATTCTTTCTGAATCAAGGTTGCAAGTAATTGAATTTAGTAGTCTCAGTTCTTATATGAAAGTGTATATTTGGATAACTGAATCCCAGAAGTGTCTGGGAGAGGACCAACCTCTCACTGCTTTTTGCAGCTTCGTGCCCATCCCTGTGAGCAGTTCCTTGGAGCACCTTCGGGGAGGTGTCAAACATGGCTTCTTGCCTCCTAATATGTGTTTTAAAATTTGTCTAGCTGCTATGTGTTGTTACCCAGGTGACCTAGGAATGATGAGTTCTGAGTTTCCTCTAGTTTTTCTTTGATTACTAGATATTTTTCTAAAACTAGCTGGTAACATCTTCCCCCTGGACTTAACAAGAAAAAGCCAGAAAGCAGGTGCTGAGGGAGTAGCAAAGCCTTTCCAGCAGCAGGCAGATGAATTTACTCTCTAGCTTAGAAGAAATAGTGGAAAACACCACCGGGAGCTACAGAGAGGCTGGTCCACCCCACTGTGCTTCAGATGGATGGATTCTATCTAAAAGAGCCCCAAAATCTTCATTCTGGTTGTGACAATTGAGCTTTGCAGTGGTAGCTTAGCTCAGACAGCACCCAAAAAAAGCTACCAGCTTCTGCTCTTTCAGTTCTGTCCAGACCAGTCCCTTGTGTGCTGCCTTGGGAACTTTCTCAGATCTTTCTGAAATTGCCGAGTGATTTGAAAATTATTGACAGCAGAAGAGAACTGGAAATTTCGTGTGTGGTGTCTTGTTGTTCAGAGAGAAGATGTATTCCATGAATAAACAAAAGGAGGCAAAGCATGTAACAAAACCACGGAGGATGTAGTTTGCATTGGTGTAAGTGTTGTCTGAGCCCGGCATCTCTCCGTGCATTTTAATAGCAGTCAGACAGCGGCTTATCTTATTTATGCTGGTGTAATCCCTAGTGGATCTGGCTGAGAAAGTGCCATCAGGCAATCATCACAGCAACTACAATGAGAAGGATCTCTTCAAAAGGTCGATGAACTAGCATAATCTTTTGTGATATTAGCGCTGGCATGTAAACAGACACTGCCAAGCCCCCAGGAGGTCCAGCCCACGAGCAGGATGAGAAGGTGAAAGCTGATGGAGACGAGCAGCGCAACTGCTCAGGATTGCACTCCTTAAAACAGAGCAGTCCGACTTTGCAGGACACCTATTACTGGTCTTCCAGCCTATGCAAGCACTGTTTACTCTGTCTGCATTATTTTATCTAAACAGATGATACATTCTTATAAACAACTATTTGGTTTAGAAAGTGGCTCTTCTGCAGTCTGGAAATGTCTGTCTGCTTGGTTCCTGGCTTCCCAGTGGGCTGTTTCCTCCTTCTCCTCCCATTTGCATGGTCCTTGTGCATTATTTTTATGCTCTTTTTTTTTTTTCTGGCTGTGCCCATGGTTGTCCATCTAATTAAGTCCAACATCACAAACTGCCCTGTTCTGGTTGAATGCTGATACTAAGAAATATCTTTTTTTTTCTTTGCAAAGAGAAGTGATGAAGGAATTTAATTAGCATGGGGCCTCTTTTCCCTTTTCAAATAACTTAATTGTTAATCATTAATTCTGAGTGTAAAAAAAAAATTATAGCTGGAAGGAGAGACAAACTGCGGTAAAACTAGTGTTTGCAGAAGAAATCTCTCTGCAAAGTGTGAAAGGCTCGGGTCCCTGTGGTGCCTCAAAAGAACAGCACTGGGTTTATTCCTCTGGTTGGGCTTTCAGCAGCCTGGGAAAACAAATACCTGATCCCTTACCCTGTTTCAGTGCTGCTCAGCAAAGGTTTCTGAAGCAGGTTTTTTTGTTTGTTTTGGGTTTGTGGTGTGGTTTCTTTTTTTTTTTTTGTTTTGGGGTTTTTTTTTGTTTTTTTTTTTTTTTTTGTTTGTTTTTTTTTAAATTTTATTTTTGAAATGCAGCAAGCCAGAAAGCTTGGCAGGGATGTGTTGGGGATAGTGTTCAGGTGAGCTGCCTCACACATTTGTCCTTCAAATGTGATGTATTCTGTAAAAAGATATCTCAGGGGAGGGAAATATCCATCAGGTCTAAGGCAGGCTGAGGTGACCAGAATAACTGTTTCCCCTGTTACCTTCAAAGCCAGAGTAGAGCAGTGTAGGGGCTCAGGGACACAGAAGAATTCATCAGCTTAGTTTTATTGACTCCAGCAGGCTCTGAGAGGTGCAGTTGCAAAGAGAACAGTAGATAGTTGGCCACAGAAAGGCATTGTGCTGTCCATGAGTTGCAAGTGTTGCCCATGGTAACTCTCTCCTTACTCTTCCCAAACCATCTCCCTGGTCCCTGAGCAGATACTGGAGTTCAGCCTCTGCTGATGCTGGGGCTGCCTGTCTCCATCTCAAATTCAGCAGCTGGAGAGAGGCAGGAAGGACAGAGAGAAGATTGTCCTGGTGAAAAGAAAAGGGGCAACCCTAAACTCCACACCCAGACTGTTATTTATGACTGTACACCAACATGTTATCTGCTGGGAAATGCTGCCAGACTGCCTGGGGAGGCTTGGCAGAGTTTGCAAGCAGACTTTTTGTTTTAATGATTAGATTTGCTATCAAAATTAATAGCACAATCAATATTGATATGCAATTCAATTAAAAAGGATGAAACTCATTGCCTGAGTATTTTTCTCCATCACCTTGTCTGAATTCCTGGCCTACAGCATTAGAGGTGGGCAGGATAAAGAAGAGTGCAGGTGTGTGGGAGAAGAGAGCCCTAATACTGTTTTAGCCCATTATGGTGCTGAATAGAAGGAACTATGAGTGTTACAGATTGCTGTGCAACCAGCCACTGATCCCAATCCATGTGGTTATGCTCAGCTGCTGGCAGTTACAGCTGCCCTGTGGATGTGGTGTGTGTCACAGGAGTGAATATGCAAAGATAATTCTCAGAGGTGAAGAGGAAATTTGGACTTGGTTGTTTTCTTAATTCAACTGAGTGTTTATGCAACAAAGGCACAGAGGAGGCCTGGATGTTGGGACAAGGGAGGAAAATAGTTCTGTATGGAGAGACTGGAGAAATACAGTATTTGAGAACCTGTGAGATTTCACTCTGAGAAAGGAATGGGCAGTGAGCTGTTGTTTGTCCCTATTCATGGTGGGAGAGTGGGACAGGAAAGGAAGAGCAGGGCTGTTAAATGTTACCATCTCTGCCCTGGATGGTTGTGCTCTTGTTGTGAGCTCTTGAAACCAATTCTAGATCTTGCACCAGCAGTAACTGCATTGCAGTAGTCACAGGATGTAATCAGTTAAGGTTTTAACCCAAAGGATCCCAGAACACTCTCAAAGGTCCTGCACAACCCATGTTGACACTGATCCCTGTAGCTGTACAGGAGGAGAGGAGCTTGGAGGCACTTTTCCATGGAACTCAATGAATTAACCTATCCAGGGAAAGCTGCAACAACTTTACTGAAGTGAGAAAAATCTCTTCAGACTGCAGCATTCTCTGTGTTCTGCTGCCACATTGCCACATTCCTGCAGCCCATGGTGCCTATGCCATATGGCAAAACACCCTGTCCAGAACTATAAACCATCCCAATTACACTGATTAACTCTATGGAAAGACACCAGCCCTTGGAACATTTGCTGACGCTGCCTGGACAGAGCAATAAGAAAATAACAAATGACTTGACAGTTGTTGGGGGGGGGGGGGGGATTAGAAATCTGCCTGTTGTATATAGCTGAGGTGGTAAGAGCACAGGGAAACCAAAAAATTGCGTGAGAGTAGTGCTCGGTTTTGTGCTGGATCTTGGGTCTTACAGGGATTGCTGTTGTATGGTCACTCCTGCTTATTGCATATTAAAAGAAAAAAGTCTTTGTTAAATTAATTTTTGAGCCACATGCATTCTCTCTAGTGATGTTTTCAACTATTCCCTATTCCAGAGGCATCTACAGCTCTTGGAGCACACGTTGTGGCTTTCTGGATATGTATGATCCTAAGCCACTGAGACAGGTTTGAAAACATAATTCAGACAACAGAAGCACAAGTCAAAGCTCAGGTTGTATACACTTGAGAAATAAATCCAGCAAATGCCAGCATTGACTATTACCTGTGCATATACTGAGGGGTTTACAGAAAAAAAGGAAGTTATAATTACATTTTTTTATTGAAAAACAAAGGGAAAAAACATCCCTGCAAAGACAAAAGCATGTGCCTAGCTTCACAGAGACTGAATATTCCTTTTAAAGTTGTGGGGCTAGAGAGATATTTAAAGTTATGCATAAACAACCCTCCTAAACACTGTAAATAAAGGGGGAAAAATGCCTTTACAAGATGAGCCTTCATAATCTAGGTAACAATATTCTCTTTACTGATGTGCTCTTGATTTAATGTTTGGACAGAACTGTGGTGGGAACCTCAATTGACGTCAGAAGGTTTTAGATCACAGACCAGACAAGTGTCAGAATTACAGGAGATCATGGATGCTCTTCTATCTATAGCTCTGCAGTCCCACTATCAGTCATGTTTCCATCAGTTCAAACAGCTCACCACAGCAGCTTTTTAAAAATTAGTTTTAGTTGAAGGATTTATGCTGCTCGTTAAGATTGGGTAAGGATCCTGTAACTATTTTTTTTGCTAAATCAGAAGTGGTATGAATAGAATTCTTTTAAAAGAGAGACGACATGCAGTGCAGAGTGATGGTGGGCTTTATCTTCTGAAATGAAACTTTTTGCTGCAGATCTTTTGAAAAGGCCTCCTGAGCTAACCTGTGTAACCTACCTACAAAACTGGTGGTCCTGCAGTAGAACCGGGGCTCCCAGATGTGTGTATTTTGTGCTGTGTAAAATGAGTTGTGTGACGAGAGCTCATTTTGATATTTTCAGATGAAATGAGTTGTTGTTATTGCAACACAAATACCCTGCTAGAGTTGAATGTTCCCTCTGTGCTGTCTGTGAGTCCTGGTGTAATTTATCACTTTATTCACAAACTGTAATGAAATGTAACTTCTGGAATGAATGGCTGAGCCCTGGGTCCGCTGCCCATGAGGAGTCTTCTCCTCCCCCCCTCCAGCTGACCTCTGACTTTGGTTTCTTCAGCTCCCTGACAAAACAAACTCCACCTTTTCAACCCTGGTGCAAGAGAGCAAGTTGTGTTTGATGAGGCTGGTACTTCATCAGCCACACTCCTGGGAGATGACTTCTAAGCCAAGAGCTCTGTGTCAGGGTGTGATGGATGGGGCCGAAAGCTGGATGATGCTTGCAATTCTCAGGCATGTGTAGTGGCAGGAGAGGTGTGATACACATATTTTGGTTTGTAATTGAGATCTTGGGAGACCTGGTGCAGAAAAAAATCTGTGTTGTGTGTGGGTATGCCAGGAACTATTGCCTTGCTCAGCCATGCTTCCAGAGGATGAAAGAACAAACAGAGACAGGACTATGGTTTTCCTCATAGAAAGTCACTTTTTTGTCCACAGTTCTTACAAGATAAGGAAAGGATCCTTCACTCAGGAACCCAGAGCCTCTCTGCTCCACACTGGGGTAACACGTGTAGTGAACAGATCCTGCTGCAATGGGGGACTGAACCATCTTGCACAAGGACTCTTGGCACCAACAAGGACATTCGGAGCTAAGGATTTTTTAAAGGGTTCTGTTAATAGCTGAGGCTTGTATTCTTTCAGGTTTTATAGCTCCTTCATGAAAGAGGGGAGGATGTGGTGTGTACTTGGGGCTTTGAACAAAGCATCTTTTTTACTGGCATCAGCTGACATAAAAGAATAAAAAAGAAATAAAGGGAAATAACAAAAAGATGAGAACCATGATTTTGGTTGGATTTTCAGCACAATTCCTGGCTCAGCTGCATTCTGCTGCAGAACCAGACGTGATAGTGGTCTGATCCACCACCGATCCCACTTGTGTTGTTGTTTGATTGATTTGTGTGTTTGCTCCAGCCCTGCTGGGGCTGGGGAACAGGATTTGCATTCTGGGCGAGTGGTCGCAGGCATTGCTGGCAGGGCAGGCACCGGGGGGAGCTGCTGTCGGCAGCTCTGCTCTGAAGGCAGCCTGTGATGATTGATTGCACTGCAAGCCCTGCTGTTCCAGGCATGCGACACTCCTTGTCTTGGCATCCTCTTGGTAGTGTGTTGCCTCTTCACCCACCTCGCATTGAAGCACTGATAAAAACAAGAGAGTTCCCTCGCTGTTTAAGGCTTTTGGATTTTTTTTTCTTTTTTTTTCTTTTTTTTTTTTTAATTTCCCTACCCAGCTGTAAGCCTCAGTGGAAGGATGAGGAGGGACAAATCAAAAGGAAAGAAGGGGTGCAAAAGCATGTTCTTTTGTTTTCCCCTCCCTCTCAAAATCAAAATTTCATGGGGTTTGGTAAATTAAGGTTTCTCCTGCTTTTCTTACTGGCACTTAGATCCAGCAGAGGTGTATTTATGAGATGCCAACTGTGTCTATGTACCAGCCAGATGTAGTGCAGTCCCCAAGTCAGCAGCTTACCATGGTGCATTATATGGATGGAGTAATTGTCTGCATCATGGGGTGTGCTCAGTGTCTGTAAACGATGGGTGCATCTGTCTCTATCTATTTTTGTTCTCTGCAGACCCTCTCTGGGCTTTGGTCTTACAGACAAAGGCTGTATTTTTATTTTTTCACTTTCTGTGCATTAGTCTTTTGAAGTATCAGAGATTTCAGAGCACCTTGCAGGTATGTATGTGATCTATAGCACCCAATGGCATCAAACCGTGCAGAATTCCAGGACCATATCAACAGTTTCCCAATAGGTGAGAACAATAACATTTTGCACCAACCAATCATCCTGGCTGAGAAATACCAATGCAAACCACCTCCCCTGGAGGGGAATGATTTCTGTTGTCTGCCTTTGTAAACACAAATGCAAATTGTTTGCATGCTTTGAGGGAAAGGTGAGAGAAACAAAGAAGTGAATTTTATTTTTGTCACTTTAAGGGCAACTGACCTACCTAATTAGGAATATTTTATTATGCTGAGTTCAATGCAAAAGTTGATCTTTTCTTGGCTGTGCACGTGGGTCTAGGAGTCAACAGCCAGTCTGATGTTGAGTTGTCTGGTCATGGTTGCTAACCATCCTTCCAGTGCCCTGCAATGGAGCAGCAGGAGAAACTCCTGCTTCACTCTCTCCTTTCTTTTTGCTACATTTATCCTGTATTGGTGTTGGCTTTTATTGTGGTGTTCATTTGGGGTTTTGTTGTTGTTTGTTTGGTGTCTGTTTGTTGTGTGTGTGGGTTTGGTTTTTTTTTTTTTGTGTTGTGAGCTTTTTTGATTCCGTTTCCTTTTTTTCAAACTGAAATTATCAAAAGTTCTTGGAATGACATTTTTTGTCAATTAAAACATTTAATCAAACCACATTGGCGTAGCTGTGCTGGAATGACATTTTTAGCAAGTGAAAGTGTATGAGCCCTTTTTCTTGAAAGGTGTGAGGTGCACAAGTATAACAATAATTCATAAGAATAGAAATAATTTGTGCTCTTGCTGATAAAGGTCAGTAGAAAGTATGCCAGGTAATAAGAGCAAAGGGGTAATCTACTGGAAATAGTGAGGCTCACACTGATTTAATGTGCCCAACAGTGAGACTTGATACAGGCAAATAAACCAGGTGGAAGTAAAAATTTGTTAGCAGCCTATCTGTTGCCTTAACACCAGTCACTTTGGGATTCTCAGAAAAGCTCCAGGTTATAGAAAATAAGCAAGTGAAAATAGGTGATGTGCATAATTAAATGTTGTGGGTTTGATTTGCTATGATTTTTAAAGCATGGTTTATTTTTCAAGACCTTTGTCTTTCATCAGTACCTAAATAGCAATTATATTCGTTAGGTGGTCTGACATCTTGTTCTTGACACTGAAATTTGGGAAGTCCTTTTAACCTGCATGCTGGGAGGAAATGAGAACACATCTGTCTGTTGGTTTTCTATTGCAGATGAATGATTGCTGGTTGGTACTGGGATAATCAAGTAATTTAATTTTGAACATTGCTTAACTTCTTAATTCAGATGTTGGGATTCTTTTCTATCCAGGTCAGCTCATAAGCATTTGGTGACATGGATTTCATAAGCAAGCAAAGAATGTGTTTGCTTAAGATCAAGGGAACTGCCCTGTGCTGTTGCTTACAAGTGCTTTCCTTTTGTCTGGAATCATCTGGTCAGTAGCAGAGTGAACTTCATAGCCTTTAGGCTGTGCTGTTAAATTTGGGACACTTGGAGTCAGAGGGACCTTTGCTGCTGACTTGCTTCATTGATGGGAGGAGTAAGGGGTAGACCAAATTCCCATGCCTGAAATCTTATTCTTGAAGGAAGGCTCTGTAGTGCCCTTACCTGTAAGGACAGGATCCTACCATTGCCTCCACATATTGAATGATTCCACAAGCAGCTCCCCTCAGGTATTTGGACAGTAAATTTGTGTTCTGCCAGTGGGACTTGCTGCAGTATAGGGTAATGTTCAGAGTGAGTCAAGGTGGATAGCCAGTCTACATTACCTAAAATCTGCATAGCACAAATGCCTCAGAGACAAAAGAGTATTTTTTTAGTCCATGTGAGAAACTGCAACATTGTTTGGCAATGTTTTTGTTAAACAAGTTGATTATTTAGGGTTTTCCTGCTCTTTGCACCCAACATAAGGAGAGGGGAGCTGTCTTTTGCCCAGACATTTGTGGAGCCTTTCTTTTGTTCTGAACCATCCAAAGAATCAGTCTGGAGTTGTCTTAAACAACTGTTTGGAAAAGAAGGTTAAGGTTGGAAAATGTTTTGCGTGCTTTATGTTGATTTGTCTTAATTGCTTAAAATACAAGCAAATCAGGATGTCTGCCTGGATGTATCAAAGCCCCTGGAGAAGGCAGGGTCTCAGACATTTTGTGCTTTTACTGTGATGGTACCAGATTAATCTTTCTTCACAGAATGATTAATAAAGGTTTCTAGAATTGTCTGCATGGTCATATTTTTAAACCTTGGATGTGTAACCCTTTTAGCAGGGTCTCTAATGGGGCTATTAAAGGTTGCAGACCAAAGCAACTAAAGAGGATCTGGCCCAAGACTTTGC
The DNA here is from genome assembly GCA_013390005.1 of Calyptomena viridis. Lineage (NCBI taxonomy): Eukaryota > Metazoa > Chordata > Aves > Passeriformes > Eurylaimidae > Calyptomena > Calyptomena viridis. The sequence continues at coordinate 376,908 of WEIV01024274.1, forward strand.
TAAATCATTTTTATTTCATGGAGGAGATTACAGAGTCGGCAGAGGCACAACAGGTCATAAGGCACAACTTCTAATAGATTTTACTTAGCGCGAGGAAAATATTCTTTCACTATTGAGAATATCTGCTACATTTTTGACTTGTGGCTTTGTGAGTCTTTGGTTTGCTTCACTCAGGCAGCTCTGTAATGTTATCTAGCACTGCAGAGCTATAGCAGGAGGCTTAGAGATACTGTGCCTGGTACTCTCCTCTTTGTTCCCCTGTCTTTTCTCCTGTGGTATTTTGAAGTGACTGAAACCAGCATCTCTCCAACCACCTTTTTTACTTGTCAAGACTATTTTAGGAAAAAACATCTTCCTCCTTCCCCCCCCTCCAAAGTTAAGAGTTATCATATTTACATTGGAACCTTCTTATTGTTTTAAAAACTGGAAATGAAGAGCTCTGTTGCTGACAGGAGGGAATATAAATGTGCCAGTTGGAGCAATCCAATAGAACTGAGGCTGGCAGCAACTTTTAGCCTGTGACTCACTTGGAGCAGTAGCTTTGAATCACTCTTGCTCACTGACAGACTGCTGTTCAGAAGGGGCCAACTCTGATCTTGATTCAGTGAAGGTCATGTTGCTAATTCCTAATATACAGAAGTGCAATTAGGATAAAAATCAGGCCTAAAGTGCTTCAAAGCCTCAAGACAAGGTGTCAGGTCTAGGATATCTTTTTATGTCCTAACATGTGCAAGGTGAATTCCCTTATGCTTCAGCTTATGTAGCAGTGTTTCTGAACCACTACAGTTATTGAAATGTGGTGGCACAACAGAAATTCTTGCCAAGATCATCATGGGATAGGGAAGTCTTTTGTTCTGCATGAAGGAATTCACAACTGAACATGTAGTGTACATAGTTAGACTTTGGGAGAATTACTCTGTCTCCACAGATACAGGGATTTCCAGATGTCCTGCTTGTGTGAATATTGTCCAACTTGTTTTAAAGAAATAACCTTTTACCTTGCAGAGATATCTGTAAGGAAAGCTTGATCAAGCAGCCTTGCTGTCTTCATCTCCCACCCCAACCCAGTTTCCATCCCTGCCTCTATCCAGGTTCTCAGTAAATGCCTTAGTCACAGCTAAGTGACTGCAGTCTGGGAAGGCAGGTAGCAGAGTGGCAAGTGCTCTTCCATAAAGCAAGGCATGTTAGAATGAGCCATGTATCACAAATTCCTTCTAAAACCCTCCAACTGTAACAGAAACAAATATTATATTGGCAATACCATAGTGTGCATTCACACACCAGCTGTTACTCTTTCCCACAGGGTCTTGTTTTTTAAAAGGCTGGTGAAGGAGGTTTTTGTTAAGCAACAAATGTAGTCTTATTTCCTATATTGGCCCTATATAATTTTCCTTGGAACATTAAATTTCCGTTTTTTTATATTTATGTGGTATATGTGCTAACACATAACGGATTCTCTTTCCAGAATGTTTTTGACAGGCTGAAAATTGAGCATGGTGCACTCTGTAATTTAAAGCAATGCTTACTTTTCGTATGAATTATTGGATTATCAGCTTTGTATTTGTTAAACATTGTGTATGACTGAGTGCAGGAGTAATTGGCACACTAATTTTATGAATGAATGTGAATGAATAAACTTCTTTTACTGAAACTGAAATACCAAAGCTATTCCTAGACCAGAAAGGCTGGTAGATTTTTGGCCTGCAATAAATTGGACATTTAACACAAAACAGAAGAAAAAAAACCCAAACAACCCCCCCACAACATTGCATAAAATCAGTTCTGAGCAGGAATTACTGATTTTTAATTTTTTTTTTTTTTAATCCTTCACTTGGAAAATAATTGCAGTATATAAAGCAATTTGATTTCATCCTCTCCCCACAATTGATTCAAAACATTTTCAAATGCTCTTAAATTTGATTTTTGGAAAACTGAAGTTCCAGGAACACCTTTTGTATGCAATATGATGTAATACCACATATGTATATGTATAATTTATAATATTACAAACCTTTGCAATAGAATCTGGAGTGACTCATTTACCAAGGTTTTGAATGCCCAGGACTGTTATTGATGTGCTGAGAACCTGTAAGTGCTCACACGTGCTGTGTGATGCACAACTGTGCCTCAGAACAGGATCTGCAAGACAAGTGTGTATCAATTTCACTTGTTCAGGCAGCTCATAGGAGACCCAGACAGATGCTGTAATACCAGGGCCATGAGAAATGCAAGCCTAGAAATGCTTTTTTTAAAATTTATTTTCCTTTTGCTTGCTAGTGTTTGTGTTGTTTAATCCTGTTGTTTCTGTGTAGTTTGCTTGTTTGTTTTTTCCTTAACTCTTGTTTAACTAAGAGTTTGTTGCACATACATGTTCTCCCTTTTGGTCCACCCCACTGTATTGTGAAGGCTGTGATACACTTGTGACTGATTAGGATGAGAAAGGATGACTCTGAGGTATCGGTTGTTTGGCATTGCTTTTCAGAGGCTGGTGATTTTAGTTGTTTCTAGAACTTATTTTTTGGCTTACCTAACATAAACATTAAATGCTTTGGGTTCATGTTACAGTCTTGCTGTCTCTGATTTCCTGTGAAATTACAGAAAAAGAGGGGATATCCCAGTTTTTATGCCTGGAAAGACTTCAGTGTTCAATAGAAAAGAGAATGCTCTCTAGAAAAGTCTGGCCAGTAGCAGTAGGTCTGCTACTGTGATTCATAGAAAAAATAAGTATTATGCCAGTGATGTATATGCAAATTATGTCTGTTTTCACATTGAACTACAAGATGAGACTTTGGTAAAATGCAGAAGTAAGAGCCACACAACTAAAATGAAGTCTAAGGCTGAGCAAGTTCAGGTCATGAAAGAGCTTTTTCTCCAATTGTGTGTATCTGGCATCTCTCACTTGCTACAGCAGGATGCATTTTTCATGCAAATACAAGAGCTTCTATCTTCCACTATTTTTTTTTGTCCATTTAATAGAAGCACTGCAAGGATAGGTGGACAAGAAGCAATTCTTTAAGATAGCAGGAATGGCTTTAGCCTTAGCCTTAGAGAGAAACTGAACACATCTAAACCATAATAAAAATGCAGCTGGGCAATAATGGACATAACTGCAAAAAGCTCCCCACATACCCTTTGGCTTTCACTCAGATTCTACAAGAAAAGAATATTCCAAGCAGCATGAAAGAAGAAAAAGTTGGGAAGAAAGGAGATGATTTCTTTGCTTTTCGTGACTTTAGACATAGCAAGCTGAGGACAGACAGTAAGCCCTCGCAGATAAGCAGTGAAAGCATCCCACGGAACTCCTCTGCAATCTGAGGATGGGGAGGGGGCGAGGTGGGAATATTTACCCGGGTAAATTCAAGTGCAGCATTGCCAGCCGCCACTAGCTGTCACTTTGCAAGCAGCCAGGGCCAGTGTTTTCAGCACTGCGGTTGGCAAGATTGCAGTGCTAATTAAACGGAGTAACTCCCAAAGCCACGGAAAGTCCCAAGCCCAGGGCTGTGCGAGAGCCGGGCTCAGGGAACCGAGGGGAGGCCAAAAGGCAGCTCGGGGAAAGGCAAACGCCCCTGCCCTGGACTGGGGCTGTGCCCCGGGCTGGGCACGGCAGTCCACCCCATACACTCTCCTCCCGTAAAGCCGAGCCTTACCTGAAGAAAACGATCGTCTCCCACACGTAGACTCCGAGAGCGTTGACGTTGCACATTTTTCCAGCTCTCTCTGTTTGGTTTTTTTTTTGTACTCCGTGAGGGGTGGGCCGGTGGGGTTGGCCAATAAAGTAACCCGGCACTTGGGGAAAATCGCTGGGGGAAGCGAACCACCCCTCCCGGGGCCGGGGCACGGCCGGGAGGGTCCGCTCAGCACCGCGGAGAGCGGCCGGCCCCGCTCAGCACCCGGACAGCGCCCGGAGCGCGCCCG
>WEIV01024274.1:387936-582054 GCA_013390005.1 Calyptomena viridis
AGCACCCTCTTACATGCCCCAATTTACACATAGGACCAAGTAGCAAAAATTATCTTCTGGAGTGAAAGAAACAATTTGCAGCTTCTTTATTTTTTCTTTTTGGCTTTTGGCAATAGAAATATTTGAATGTCAGACATCTGAAGGATAAAAAAAAGCCCTGTAGGATCCCTCCTCTTTTAAACATTACAAAAGGTTTGATCGTTCATCCACTTTAGTGAAGCCTTTTGACTCTGAAGGGAACTGCTGTTGTTAATGATCTCAATTTCCAAAAGTGTTGATGATAGGGTAGGTTTCACATTGCATTAGGGAAAAACCCCTTTCTTCTCCTATTTCTGGTGCCTCTAGGTTTGATACCACTACTGAGGTGTAATGTATCAATAGGGACCTCCTTCTGGTAGAATGCTTCTTTCTTCACTATCACAGTCCTCTTGATTTGTCCAATTTAGTTGCTGCACTTTGAGGTTGTTTTACTTATGAGGAGTGGCAGCTCTGACTGCTTAATTGCCATCCAAACCTGTCATTCTCTGGTGTGGTAAGCAGGGATTTTGAGAGGTCACTAAGCAAATGTTTTATTACTGCGCTGTATTTTATTGTTTGAAACTGTGGCCTTGTGGACTTGCAAAAATTTCCTTGAGCATCACTGACTTGAGCTACTTGTTTGGTCTTCATAAAAACTTCTTGCCTTTGTCCCCTCTATTTCAAGCAGAGAGAGCTGATGTAGAGATGGGTTACTGAGGACTCCTCTGCAATTTGGTTTACTGATAATTGTTTCTGAAAATATTAGTGGGAAGTGAAAGGTGTCATTTGAAATTCTCAGCTGGATTGTGTGCAAGTTGTGTGCTTACCTAAAATCCTTGCCTCAGGTGCAGAATCTGATGCCTCAGGTGGAAAACAGAGAATGGAGATTTTAACATGTTTGCTAAGTGGCTTGTTATTGCCTTGGGCTATGTATTTCTCTGCAGCTTGCTGAGCTAAGCCCTATGATAGCTACAAGCCCTCTTTCATGCCCTCTCTCAGCCCAGTGTTTGCTCAAGGCTTGGGCAAAATGCTTCTCTATGGTAACTTGTATGTGCTCTACTTGATCATAACTCTTGATAAAGCTCCTTCTCTAAATGACAGCCACTAATGAATGGAATCTCTTGAACGGAATCTCTTTCCTAAGGTACTAGTGATTTATGTCCTTCTTTTGCACAATGAGTATTCCTAAAAGCATGTGTTGGAGAAGGGCACTGAATCTCCTGGATTCCAATTCTTTTTTGCTTTAACTGCAAGTTTGGTTTTTCCGCCAGAAACAAAATTCTCTTCCTTCTTCAAAATATTTCAGTGGTGGTGGGTTCCAATGACTCTCGAGGCAGACCTCTTCTGTGTCTACAGTTCAGCTAACACAAAACCACCAAAGTGCTACTGGTCACGGGTTTTGCAGCATTGTTCTGTTGCTGCCCTTACGTGCTGCATGCCTGGCAAAGCCCAATGTTGCAAAACCTTTGAAAATTTCTGCAAGTATCAGTGGCCTGTATTTATTGAAAGGAATGGCAGCATAAACCCCAGCATATCAACAGAATATACGTGGGTTTTTTGTAAAAGTATGCTAGCTCTGATTTGTTTTCCAAGCATTAATACAGTTATTTATGGTAAAACATTGGAATGTTGTTATGCATTTCCTTTGGACAAATCAGAGAAAAGAAATTGTGCCCCATTCATGGTGTTGCACCATGCCAGCATTTTTCTTTTACATACCTTTGCTTCCCCATGAAAATAATTTTCTGTTGAGGCAATTGAACTGGACAAAAGTGATTTATGTAGTCTGTGCAAAGAGAAAAGGCTTTGTTAGATTTCAGGGAAGACATGAAAACACAAGGGGTGAGAAACAGCTTGGCTGAGACATGGGGAGTCACAATCCTCTCATTAAATCTCCATGCCTGTGACCAGACATGACCTCACTTTGCATTTGCTGCTTGATTACTGAATCTATGAAGCTGCAGTCTGGAAACAAAAAACAGTAAATCAAATCAATGGACATCTCTCAGTGGGAACTGAAGAAGCTTTTGATGTCGTGTTCTCCTTTGGCTCATTGTCTGAATGTAGCAGATGCTAAAACCTGGCCATGCACATTTCTGCTTGCACATGGAAGTCCAAATACAACTCAGCTTTTTAACTCTTCATGTAATGTGTCATGGTCTTTATCTCACATGTAAATAGTCTCCAGATTCTGGAGATGGGCTGCTTCTCATTTAGCTGGTGTTGCTGGAAAATCCATGGAATTCTGGAAAAGTCTCTTGCAATTCTTGGCATTCCAGAAAGCCCCAAAATCTTGGATATGAGAACCTGAAGACTCTGCAGGAGTGACTACATCTGGGTTAGTCTTTGCTATCCTAAGAATGTGGCCAAATAGTTGTCTAATTACAGTTGAGCAGTAATTTGTGAGAACTTCTAGGACCTTATGGAAACTAAGACTTACCAAGGACTCACAACTTTGCTGAAGTTGAACAGGTCTCACTGGAAGGTGTGAGAGAGACATCTCCCAACCCTGCTGAATCTAAGTCTTCACTCAGAATTGCTAGGAACAGGTTCGTGCCTATATAAATTACACAGGGGGTTGCATTTTTAACGTTGATAAAACAACATGTTTTCCTCAAAAAATCTTCACTGTTTTGGCAGAAAACTGATGAGTAATCCAGTATAAAAATTGCCATAACAGAAGGTGGACAAAATAATAAATGAAACTGTGTGTGTTACAGTGGACTTCAGGCAGTCTGGAGTGTGGGCTCTGCTCCTGACACTGGGTGATGTGATATGATGTATTGTCCTGTAAATTCCAGTTAACATTACATCATCTCTCCATAGAGGGTGTGCCTATGCTCCAAGATAAAACCTGAGACCTCTGGGACCTTGTCTGTTAAACAGTTTGTTGGCCCAATAAACTGGCTCACATGGCAGTGCTGTATGTTAGAAATCAATACAGCTGCACTTGCCTTGTCCTAGCAGAGGAAGGGAAAGCTCCAGGGACTGATTAAGTTCTCTTTGCTGAAAAAGCTGCTGCATCCTGAAACATTTTAAATAAGTGCTATGTATCTACAGGTAGTTCTGCATTTAATTCAAATTTTGAGACTTGTAATACACCAAATAAATGCAACTCGATTATAAATAGCTTATTCGCTATAAACATACATCTTATTTCATAGATTGTACATCTAATTATACTACTCATTTTTAATTAGTGTGATGAGCTGTCATAGTGAATTGTCGTTGGCCAGATTTTCTAGGTGCTGTTGTGTCTAAATTCAGTTATTCATTTACCATTATGGCCCCAGAAATAGTAATTTACTTAGGAAGTGTTTTAATAAGCCAGACAACATACATGCTCCTTTTCACTTGGTTTGACAGGCTCAAAAATTTGTTATTCCCTGTTCAAAGCTCTCAATGACATCAGCTGGTCAAACTCTCCCTTGGGGCTGGTGCTTTTAGGAAGGAGAATCTCAGCTGTCTGTGGGAAATCACAAGTGATGTGGATGTGGAGAATATTTGACAGATTACCAAATTATAGGTGGACAAAGATTTTGGTGGTGAATGGGGGCTTCTAATAGGGACCAGAACTTATTGCAATTTTGGACTTGTGGTACCTCTGGACACTCGTGTTAATGAGGAGTCAGAGTGAGGGCTTAGAGAAGTTTGGCTGTGGTGGTGTATGGGCTTTTCTGAGGTGGTGTGAGTGCAGGTGCTGGTGGTGTGAGTACTTCTGCCAGCCCTGGTGACAGTGAATGCAAATGACATATTTCTGAGTCATGTCTGTCCCTACATGCCCCTTAAGAATTCGGGACTAAAATATCACTGAGGTCCTGTCTAGGAAAGGAACTAGAGCTGCTTCAGGGCCAGTGTGTTGTTTCTTTCCTGTTCCAAGAACCAAACTGGAAAGATCATGCAAATGGGGATGTATCAGCACCTCACACTTGCATGTCTATATGGTCTAGTATTTTACGTGCATGTGTTTCTCACTGAGCAACAACAACCCTCTCCCTCAAAGAAATGGAGAAAGTCTGTTGATTTATCCTGCCCGGTGAATGATTTAGGTGAAACTTTATGCACACAACTTGTGTGGTTACCAATTACAATTCCCAGAGGAGGAGCAGAAGGAGTGAGAAAAGAGGAACTTGCCTTGTTGATATGATGGGAGTTAATAATCAGTTTAATTCACAATCTCCATCTCTTCAAAGGAGTTGCTAATAAGTGTTTGTCTTCTCTTTCCCTCCCACTCCTTTCCCCCTAGGAGCTAGTGAGAGACATATGCGCAGCACAGATCACAGAAGGAAAATTGTAAAGGAGAGAAGAAATTCCCAGTGGAAACTCTTTAATCTGCCTCTGGAAAGGGCAATTTGTGTTAATAGGACAAAACTGTAACATTTAATATTAATTATAGGGACTGGGGGAGGAGCATGTGAAGGATGGAGGCAGAGAATAAACCGGAGGGAAGTAGAGATGCCATTGCAACAATCTTTTGCTGCAGTAGGAAATAGAGCAGCCAGATGAACCCTGTCTCTTCCATCAGCGAGGAGAAGTTTATCTGGACCTCCTACCAGCTGAATTCTATTGCAGACAGAGAGGCTTCACGTTCTGCAGACAGATCCAGTTTCTCTGTGTATCCTTGAGGCAGTTGGAGATTTCTGAGTTCAGTCAGCAAGTAAGAGTGTGTGTAAAAGATGAGGGAAAAGTGTGTGGATGGGATTTCATAGCATGGAAATCCCTGTTTACTTGGGCTCTAGAGTATCTCAACACTTACAACCTTGCCAAGGAAAGGTGCTGTCACCCTCCCTCAGAAGTCCACCTCTGAAATTTGGAACTGGGCATTATGAGCACAGAGCAAAGGGATAGAAATGGGTCTGAGTGTAGCAATGACTTCTCCTGCATGCCTGAGTTAATGCAGCCCTATCAGTTTCAGCTCTTGCTTCTGCTGCTCATGTGAGCACTGCATTTGGTTTCCATTTCTCTTCTCCAAAGTGCGATAAAAAGATGATAGAAGATTTAATTTCCAGAAAGGGACACCCAGGCGGGCAGCAGGATGGCAGCTGGTGGGTAGATTAATGTGGGAAGTTTTCTTATCAGATGTTTAGAGTCTCTGTTACAGATAAGCAATATCTCTTAAAAAATAAAAATACATATAAATGCTCCTTTGCCGATGAAGTATCTTGGTGATGTCCCATTACAAGCAGGATGAACATGAGCTGGATTTCATCTGACCTTTAAATTACCTCCATTTTATCAGTCTCGTTTTATCAGCAGCTCTTTAAAGAATGAGCCCATACTTGGAATTAATAGATTCCTTCATTGCAGAAATCTGGCATGGGCCTGTGAATAGCCCAGCCAGAGTGTGCTTTTCCAGAAGAGATCACATCTGGAGGCAGGTGTGACATACAGGAAGGATGCTTGGTAGAGTTGTTTTTGCCTTGATTTGCCCATGTTCCTTATATGAGAAAGTTCATCACTGGCAAACAGTGACAGTGGCACAAAATCCTAATTCATTCTTCTTTATATACTTCAGACCTGTGGGGGCAGAAGACAGTTTATCTTCTTAGCATGCAAGAATGAAAGAAAATAACTTCTGTAATTCTGGAGACAGAAATCAAATTACTAGGTGTGTGAAGGTGTTGGATCTGTGGATTGTTAGGGAATGATACTTTTTTTGTTTTCTGTGGTGCCTAGTGCTTGACTGACTTTTGTTATGCCCTTTCAAGGCTGACTTTTGCAGTAAAGGCAATCAGCCAAGTGCAGCTCTTGCAGTGAAGTGGTTTCCTGGAGAGAAGCATGGGGTGTGAAGGGCCTCTCTACCTCTCAAGTTTTGATCTGGCTCTTGCTGGCAACACTTCTGGGATAGAAAGAGATCCCAGGAAACACTGAGCCTTTGCCACTGCCCTCATACAGATGTTCATACCCAAACCATTATGGTAAATGCAGTTTTAATTTCACAATGAGATTTTGTACAGGAGGTGAAATGATGAAGAGAAGCTCTCAAAGATCAAACCAGCTTTCTTGGCCACAGTAGAGCTGAGGGTATCTTCTGTGCTGGTGATGATGTTAAATTTCAGCAGTCTGACAAGGAACAGCTCCTGGGACCTGTAGGATACAAAAAGGATATGAGAGGTGGGCATGGGTTTCCAGCAGAAAGTTGCTTCATATTTAGTTGAATGATTTCCTGACTGACCTTTTGATGTGTGATTAATCACTGGTGTATGTGTAGAAAGATAGGTTTTGTTATCTAGACTGTGTTTTCTCATATCAGTTCCTGGCAGTCTCATCAAGGTACATGTTAAACTTTTTTTATATAGTTGTACTATTAGAAAACTCTTGAGTGAATCATGGTCGTAATGCCATCTGTTTTCTTCCACAGTCATGTTCAGGTTGATCCATATGCAGATGTCACCTCTTTGGTTGTTCATCTTGCATCACCTTATGGCTGCTTTAAACAAAGCTACCCCTGCATTTGCTAAGGAAGATGGAATTTTATAATGGAGAAATAGCTTGTTGATAGTAGTTAATCTCCTTGTTTAAAGAAAAAAGACCCATTTCAACTTCTAATTTAATGATAAATTGCAGTGATTCATCAGGGAAGGAGAGTTTATTAATAGAGAGGATAATAAATGGGCTGTAGAGAGATATGAGAAAATAGTTTTGTCAAATGAGGTGCTTGGAGGGGGAGGGGAATGCAAAGAGTAAAGTCACAACTGAAATCTTCAGAATCATTGTTATCTCCCTGTACCTCATACATCATCTCAAGGACCGTCTCTCTTTGACTCACACTTGCTGCTTTAGGTTAAATACATATTGTAAACAATCCAAGAACAGAAAGACCTAGGATCTCTTGTATGATCTTCAGGTTGGTGGGCATGTCTCCAGATCCAAAACAGGAATATTCTGAATTGAGGGGAACTGGAACTGCCTTTGAATTTGAGTATTTCCCCTTTCCTGGCTGGTCATTCATTGAATAAGGGACAGGAAGAAGCTGTTGATCTTTTGAGAACATTTGCCCCCTTCAGTCCTTTGCTTCTCTTGGGAGAGACTGAGGTGGAACTGTTTTCCTATAGACCACTTGAAAGATTTAATCTGACAGATAAATGAGATGCTTTAAAATTTTGTTTTGGTGAAAAAAAAGTGAAATTTTGATCAGATTTGTGGGCTATCTTTTTCTGATTTGGGCCAGCAGCTAAACCATTCAAGCTGCTTTCCAAGTCCCAGTGTCTGTTCTGACCAGGCAGAATGCTGGTAGTAGTCCAGTATTTCTACTGGCCACACTTGTGAACCAGGAGTGATCCTCCTGGTGCTAGTTAACAAACAGTTATTAATCATGCTTGCTTTTCATCTCCTTTGAAAGAAGGAAAAAGGTTGGGAGGTGCAATACTCTGCTGCTTTTTCCCTCAGAGGAGAGGCATCACCTGCTGTGGAGTGGGATTGCTACAGATGTGTGTGATGCTATTTAAAGAAACAGATTAGAAGAGGGGAGGGAGAGGGAAAATCCCTCTATTAACAAACTCATTAGTGCTGGGAGAAGTCAAACCAAACTGCTCATCAGAAAAGCACTGTCTAGCTGGTTTTATTATTCTCTGTAATTAGGGCCAAAACAGGATGGAGTGTGGTACAAGCAGGGGCTGAGAGAGAAAATGTGGTCTGTTCAAAGCCAATTATTTGTAATTACTCAAGTCAAGACGTGACATTTACACCAAAGAAGGAATAAGATCACAATGTTATTTCCTCACTTAGAGCCTGTGCTTTGCTTGCAGGCTGTCTGTAGACCAGAAACACTGAGGGAGATGGTTTAAAGGGATTTGAGCATGACGGATGAGAGGTGGGATACATTTGCACACTGAGACTTAGATTGCACCTGGACCTGCACTGGCCAGGTGCATATGCACCTCCATTGGGTCATATGGACCCAGCAGCAACACGTGCTCTGGGCACGATTCACAGGCTGGCAGAGGTCTGATTTGGACATCCTCTGTGAAAAAGAGCCTTGTGTGGAATTCATCCGAAGCCTCGGCTGCTGTTGGATATCACACGGCTTTCCAAGGAGGTTTTTCTCTGTCGGACTTGAGTGCTTAGTGCCCTGTAACTGCCCTGGTGCAGAGCAGCGAGGAGAGGGGCAGAATTCCTCACATCAGGGAGCAGGAGTTTGGGCTTTATTTGCCAGAGCTGAGGAGTCCTTGCTGAGCTGCCAACAAAGTTGTCCTTTGCAGAAGGGAGAAAAAATGAGTTCCCCAGGGAAAACTGCCATTTAGTCTCCTGCCCAGGAATCTCTGAAGACTGCACTAGTTGCAAAAGCTTTTGTCTTTGCCTCTTCAAACACAGCCGCCTAAGGGGTTTCTTTGAAAGAGACTTTTTGGTGTGCTTCTTTCAAGTGGCAGGAGTTGTGTGTTTGAGCCGCAGGTGGCCAGTTGGAGTCTGAGCAGTGTGTTTGCAGGGGCTGGAAATTCAAAACTTCCTGAGCAGAGAGGAAACTTCAGAGGTATTTAAGGCTTTTCTGTGCCAGGATGTGCCACAGGGCACACGTAAAATTCTTCCTTCAAAAAGTGTGAACGTCTCTGTAGAGATACACAGCTGGCTTAAAAAGTGATACATTTTTTTAAAATGTAACTTCTCCATCACAGTATAATCGGCTTACTTTAGTTTGTCTTCTTGAGTTTAGCAGTGTATGTTTAAAATGTATTTAAAGAAAATATAATAAAAACTTAATCTGGTGTCATTCCTCCACTCCTACACCTCCATTACTATGCAGTTGTACTCTCGTAAATCTAGCTCGCGCTGTCCTTCTGTGGAAATTTCTAACTATCCCCTACATGTTTACTCCTAACATGTTTACTCCTCAGAGCTTTGGCCCCATGGCAGCCGTGGGTAGGGCAGTTTGAAAGCTCTGCCAGCTCTCCGTGGCCTATTTGAACATCAGTAGCTGTTCTGAGACTGGTTTGGCATCCCCTGCAGAGCTCTGGTGCTTTCTGTTCCTTGGCTGATTCTACAGTAATTGTTCTGTGCTAGACAAAGGTCTGCCTATGAAATGCTGGTCTCCAACAGTATCAGAAATAGAAGCTTGTGGGAGAGTTGGAAGAACAGGGCAAGGGTTTCCATCAGTTTGAAGCTCAGCAGCAGCTTAAATCACACATAATATCTTTATCTCGATGGAACTTTTTTCCCCTGAACTTCTCCAACTGCCTTCTGAATCCTAGTAAGTATTTGGCATCCTGAACCTCCTGTGGTAAGCACTTTCATGGCTTAACAAAGTCTTGTGTGAAGCTTCTCTGGTCTGCTTTGAACTTGCCACTTGCTAGTCCACTGGATGTCACTTTGTAAGCTGGGAGAGATGATGAACGAATTCCCTCTTTACATTGCTATTATTATGAATTCCATATTCCTATTCATCTCTCTTCTGCTCTGCTGAGTGCTTGGCTGCTTATGCATTTCACAAAATGGTTTGGGTTGGAAGGGGCCTTAAGGATCATCTAGTTCCATCCCCCCTGCTGGAAGTGCTCCAGAGAAGATACTGTTAATGTGCAGCATGCAGATAAATCAGCAACATGTGGCTCTCCACTTTTTTTGCCCTCTTTTAAGATGTTGGAGTGTGTGAATTCTGCATTTCATCCTCAGCCCTGCACAGAAATGAGACAGCTACTTCACCCTTCCCTGTCCTCCTGGATGGTGTCAATGCTGCCATTTCCCTGTGGTGCTGTTTTTTTGGGTATGTTTGTGCAGCAACATGGACTGCTTTAAAATAACTTGCTTGGATCTTTGTAGCTGTCAGATATTTTGCAGCAGTTTGGCTCTAGTCTCCAGGCTGCTGTGCTGAAGGGGATGCTGTGGAAGCTTGTGTGTTTTGGTGCCTTCCTAATTGGCCACGAGCCTTGTGGTAGGTAGGACTGTGTAACAAAGCTGTGCAGATGTTACCTGAGTTTATGTAGGCCTACAGAGTGTGGGTGAATGGTAGCAAGACCTTAGGCAACATGAATATGTATACCAGGGTCCTTAGAGTTCCCTTGCACATGCTTGAAACTCTCTTCCCTGCCTTCAGTTGGGTTTAATGTGATGGGTTTAATCCTCTGCTGCGTAGGGCAAAAAAGGTGGTGAATTATGTCACACTCAGGGATGCTTCTGTGGAATAGTGTCTGTGCTAACCAGGTGGTGCTGGGGTGGACAAAATGTCTCATTTTGCTCAACCATGGTACCTCCAGGTTTGAGGTGGAAACCCTTCTGTAGTGCACTGTTTAACTCTAGTGTTGGTCCAGCACACTGAGCTTGCAGTTCAGTCCTTGTCTTTCTCAGGATGTCTTGTAGCTCAGCAAATGTCTAAGCAAGGCAAAGCATTCTGTCTCTACCTCTCAGCCACTTAAAGCTGGGAGGACTTGATGGGAGCTGGTTTGCCTGGTGGTGGACGGCTTTGGGTTTTGAGAGTCGTGGCTGTGCCGTAGTGAGGTGCCGGGCAGGCGGCTTGGCAGGGTGGATTTTGCTGCATTGTGGAACTCACCTGGCACTCTGCAGAGGCACAGCTGCAGAGGCTGGGTGCAGCACTAGTTCAGATATCCCCCTCTGTGGTACCAGAAGAATCCTACAGCTGCCTCCAGCCTCTCCCTCCTCTCCATCCTTGATTTAAAACAAAACTCCTTCTACTTCTAACCAGTTAATTCTCTGAAGTCATGTCTTTCTGCAGCACTGAGCTGTTTCCCAGAGATGCTCTGAGAGTACAGTGAAGGGGAAGGGAGACAAGTTTCTTATTGATAATAGCTATCTTTAACTCTGCAAATAGCCTGACCTCTGGGGATGTTACTGAGCTGATGGAAGAATGGTCTATGTTGGTCCAGTTCTTGTGCAAAGCTTGAAAACTGACAGGAGAGTAATGACGAAAATGTCTTTCTTTAGGAAAGCTGAGCATGACTCGGTGCTTTCTTATATTTCCTTCAGGGAAATTGGGATTAAGAGCTGATTTTATATAAAAAGAAAGGAAGAGGAAGAAAAAAACCCAGTGCAAAACAAGCAAGGCTAAAGCCCTCATGTCATGAGATGGTTGCACAGACAACTGGGGTAGAGAATGGGAGAAACTGAGTTCTGAACTTCAGTAGAGCTGAACATCTATGGAACAGCTGTAATTTTGTTCTTGCACCTACTGGGCCAAGCATCCAGAGATGATGTGTCACATAGTTAATGGACTTGTCACCCTCTGCAAAGCACAGGTTTTGTAGCTGCGAACAACAATCCAGAAATGAGAGAAGGTGAACCAGCACCAGGATTCTTGCAGCAGTGCAGGCAAGGCTGCCATGGAATCACCATGCACAGGAATTGTAAGGGACAGATTGGGATGACAGGAAATCTATCACTGCTGATCCTGTAGAGGGGGAGAAGGTGGTTGAATTCTGAGTGTTTTGATTTTCTGTAGAATCAGATGTATCTTGTCTGCCTTGACTGCTAGAGACAGGACCCTGAGTTAGAAACTTCAGCTAGACACTGTGCCAATTGTTATTTTCTAACCAAGTTTCTAGTGCAGCCCATCAGAGACTTACAAACACAGATTCTCATCATTCTCCATTCATATAGGAACCATCACAGTGTGTTTCAAGGAATTCACAGCTAGATAAGTGCTTTTTGTGAGAGGGGAGCACTTGTGTACGTAACAAAAATAGGAACAAAATGAGTGTGGAGGGATAAATAATGACAACCTAAAGAATTTATTTGTAGAGGTAAGGTTTGTTTTGATTTTTTTGGCTTTGGGTTTTTTTTTTTATGTGTGTGCGCATTGTTTTGCTTTTCTGTTTGTTTGTTTTTTTTTTTTTTTTAAACTTCAGTGAATGACCAAAGTATTTACAATATGCCCTTAAATTTGACATGGATTTCCAAATATTTTGCAAACTCTTCCTTTGACTAGGTCTTTTGCATTATCCTTGGTATTTGAGGGGTCATTTAAAGTCCATGATATCATTAATGAATCTGAACTGGAAGAAATCCAGACATAATTTAATGTCTGAACTATTGTGAAGATGGTGAAAGAAATTAGACATTTCAGACGCCTTCATGCTAGCAATGCTTCTGAATCTCTCTTTTTGTTTGTGCGTTTGTGAGCTCTTTCTGTCTGTGACTGGGTCACTTTCTTTCCTTGGGGAAAGAAGGAATTTCCTTGCATGTTTTGGATGCTGTTCAATAGCACAATATGTTTGGATGAGTCTGTGCTCTTTTTTTTTGTGAATGTTGCTTTCCTTTTTTCCTCTTTCTTTTTTTTTTCTTCTTGAATCTGTAATTCCAAGGGTTACTTGCAACACATATGCTAAAAGCTCCTTCCCTACTCTGCTGCAGTGCAAACAAGCTCATTAATGGACTCATTAATAATCTCCAGTCAGGGAGATCTGTGTGCTCTGAGTTAACATGTCCGTGGCTACCTCTGCCAATTGGACATCTATTATTTTCTCACCTCACCCACAGAAATGGCTCCCCTGACAGAGGCACTTTGCTATACCACAATACCCAGAGATTGCTGAATATTCATTATATCTGACTGCCCAAAGTGCTTCACCAGCATATGGTATTGGAGCCAAGATGTTTTATTACCTCTTGCCTTTTGCTTTCCTCAGAGAAAGCAATGTGGTTTATATTGGCAGTTCAGTCAACGTTCTCATCTGACCTCCTTCATTCGTGCTTTGCTTTTGAGAAGGGGGAACAGAGGGGAAAAACTGATTTAGCCCTACTGCTTTAGTTCCATGAAAGTGAAATTTGCAGCCCTATTATTCTGCTGGAAGATTGATTAAAGAAGACAAGCCTTTGAACTTTGTTTCAAACAAGAGGTGGTTGTAATAACTGTATTCTTCTGCTTTATATTTCCCTGTGTGAGGGAGGAACTCCATTTACCTCTGTCACGGTGGAAATGAGGAATGTAGGTGGCCTGCATTCCAACAGCAGCAGCCACAGATCCTCTTTGTACCTCTCAAAATCTCGTGTGGCCATTTTATGTTGCTTCCTGAGACTCAAAATTAGCTCACACCGCCTTGTGGACTTCTAGCCTGATTAAGGGTGAGTAGCAGCAATGACCCTACCACTGTGTGGCAGGATCATGGTCTGTGAACTCCATCTTCCAGCTGAAGTGAGTCTCAATTCCCTGGTATTTCCCAGCCTGTCATGTTTGCTGTTGGTGTAAGAATGTCAAAATGATCATGCAGAGACTGTGCAGGTCTGTCTGTGCAGGGCTTTGTCTGTGGTCAACAGCAAACTATAAAAATAAAAGGAAAAGAAAAAGTATATAGCAGTGGATATATAAAGAGTGAGCTTTCTTCTATTCTGTGGTAGTAAATGCCAAATCCTCATGGTCAAACAGCCCTGTACCTTTATAGGCTTATGCGAATTTACAAAATTCCACTTTTGACAAAAATCCTCTTTTATTCACTGTCATTGTAAGAAAAGCGGGAAAAATGAAATGCATCTTTGATCATTATGTAATTACTTGGGGATTTGTCTTCACGGTTGTAGGAGATTACTTTAAAAAGCAGTTTTTCCTTATAGCCCCCCTGCCTATGATTTGAGTGACTTGAGTTCAGTCCTTTCCTCTGTCTGTGTACAAACCTGCTTTAATTGTTTCACAGAACATTTCCCTGGCAATGAGGTTATAGGCAGGGTTTGTGTGTGTGAATGCAGACAAGAACTGCTTCAGTAGTTGTACTCCGTGTGCAATTCTTCAATATTCAGTCAGACAAAAATCATGTCTCCACCCCATGTTGTGCAGTCCTGCACATTCTGAGCAGCCCAGGTTACCACATCTGGTGGGCAAGAGCCCTGGGGGATTTGTGGCTTGTTTGGAGGCTTGACAAGTCTCTAGAAACATGAATTCAAATGCCCTTAGGTAGAAGATGGAACTAAATCCTGGTCCTTTGCCTGCAGTGTAGGGCATGAAAGAAAAAAATGCTGTTATTGGCTGATGTGTGTAGTTTTTTGGGCCTACCTAAAGGATATGGCTTGAACCACTGATGAACACAACAGTGGACACAGTTTATGCTTGTCTTTCACTAATTCTTTTTAAATTCAAGGGCTCACCCCATTTCTTGATTTCTTCTATGCTATTGTTAAGGCTCATTGCATTGATCGAGGGATATTTTTCACTGATTGCATAATATTTGACTTTCTATTTTTCTTTGTTTTTCAAGTGATGTTTTCGTTCCTCTAAAGGAATATACATTATCAGAAACCGTGGGAATGGAATGAGAAATATGCCTTATTTCTTGGATGCTCTGCAGAGATCCCTTCATGTAAGATTTTATGTGCGAGCAATACAGGCAGGAAGATGTACATGGAAAATAGAATCTGTGGTGGTAGTGATGTGGAGTTACTCCGTTTTATATTAGTTTAGTTGAAGATCTCTATTTGAACTCTCTTGAAATTACTGTTGTAAGAAGTTAATTCAGAATAATTATGCCATTTTTTACTCCCTGTAGATCCCAGAGTCAAATCTCTCCCACTGATGATACCAACCATGTCATCTAGTTCTCAGCTCAGTATATATGCCTTCATAGTTGCAAATTAAATGATCCAGGGTTTTAAAATACATTTCCCCTACACTTAAAAACCCTGTTAGACAGTTTTTAATAGGAAATCCGTTCCAGCTATAGAAGCAGAATGGAATAGACTATCTGTGTCTGGCTGCAGGCATCAGAATTGGATTTTCTAGTTACTTATTCAATGTTTGTCTTCACTATATCTGGCCACACTTTGCAAAATAATAGGTTCATGTACTCTCTCTGCCAACATTATTAATATTTCAACACTACATAGCTAAACCAGACTCCTGTATTTGTTTCAGTATTAATTCTTTGTATGCAGGTAAATACTCTTCTCAGCTCTGTGGGGGTCTGTGCAGAGCCTGTGTTTTGGCTTGGTTTGGGGTTCAGCTGAGTTGGTCAGTGGAGGGAATTTATGGTTTTGCTTTTCAATCATAAGCATGTCACAAACACACCCTGGTTTACAAGCAAACTGCAGACTTGTCAAATGGACATGACAGTTCACCCAAACTTGGATGCTGGAAGAATGACTGGAATAGACAATGCCCAAGTGTGCATGAAAATTTATGTGGTATTTATGCACCTATGATGATTAAGATTTTTTAGTAAGACTTGTTTCTTTGACTAGAGTTCAGCTTTAATCCTGAGATGTGTGGATGTGCTGAGTAGTTCTTTAAATGACTTTTGGTATCATGAAACTTTCCTGGGAGATCCCAAAGCTGCTCTCAAAACAATTAAATGTACAGGCTAAATCCCAAAGATACACATAAATACACATAAATAGGGAAAGGGCTATCCCAGGGCAGGATCTGCAAGATAATGGCACTTTCCTTGGCACATGTTAAACATCAGTTCCATCATTCCATTTGGTTTACCTTTACTTACTGTACTGCCAAACTCTGAGCTTCTGTGCCTGAATTTTCTCAACTTAGAGGTGTCCCCTTTCCTCCCCAATTAAATTAGCTTGATCTGACACTTTTGAAGCCTTATCCTTGCTAGGTTTCTGTTTGTCATTCAGATGTGTTGAGTCCAACCCCTACAATGCAGACTCATGGAATTGAAGGCTCAAAGTGCTGCAATATCTCTGGATAGCACTAGAACTCAAGGATTTAAGGGGTCCTGCCTTATTCAAAGGTGAGAATGGGATGAAGTTACACAAAGGGTGTTCAAATGAAACTCTGCCTGTCAGTCATTAGTGGTGGTGTGGAAGGAAGAGCTTACAGAGCAGTCAAGGGCACTTACAAATTATAGGTAATTGATTTCACTTGTACATCAGGAAGTAGATGCTGGAGATCTGCATTTACTGCCATCTTCCACAAAGGGCTCAGATTGTTTATCTAGGTAATTTTTTCTTTTCTGTGAGAAAACCCTCCATTTCCTTTCATGCAAGAGGCCACCAGTGCAGAATTCTCTCTCTAAAAAAGGCTATTTTTGTTTATCTGAGCATCCTGCCCATGTCCAGTGCACCTCAATAAAGGCCAGGATGTAGGTTTGACATAACAAGAATAGAAGCAGCTGCAGCTCCACATTGAGACAGGTTTGGCATCCAGCATCACCATATGAGCCTCCTGCACAAGGCAAGATGCAGGGAAACAGAACAACACTGTGGGAATGTGGAAACATGTTCTTCATTGCTGGACCAGACTGAACATGGAAATGGGCATGACTGATCAAAGTGGATAAGCCACACTGTCAAAAAGAAGGACTATGTCTGGACTGGCTTGAGTTGGGTAATGGGAAATTTAGTCATATTTCAAGTTTCCATTTTAGACACTTTCCAGCACTGGAAATTTACTGCCACCTCGTAACTCTTAAATTTCAAAATACTTTAGAACTAACCTCGGGATCAAGATGTTCTTTGATTTTTTTTAACTCAGGACAAAAATATTTAACTTTTAAAGGAGCAATGCCAAGCTTACACCTTTTATGAGTCAGTATATTTTTAGCTAAATCACAACAGCTATGCTATCCATTTTTTTTTTCCTTTCTCATGCCAAATATAGGACTTTTTTCTTTGAAAAAGAATTTTTGAATAAAAGCAATTTTCCTTTATCAGTAAGGAATTAAGCCTCTGTCGGGATCCTTTGATTTCTCCAGTGTACTAAAGGTAGGGCACGAGGGATTTTTAATTTCATGGTTTGTTTGGTATTTCAGAGGCAGTGAATATGAGTGGTTAGATCAGCTGATAGTGAATCAGAAATCATGACATACTGTGTAGCTTTTATCAAGTCTTTTAGGTATTCTTTTGCCTTATTAACCCCTTGAGTAAGGATATTATTTATACTCCACTTGAAAATGGGAATATATCCTCACAAATGGCAAATTCACTAAAAAGTAATTGAAAAAAAGTAAATGAGTAATTTAAAGTACAAAACCGAAAGGGGATAAAAAGGATTTCTTCAGAGACTGGTGCTACTAAACCATTGTTCCAACTCCATCTTGGTCAAGTCCACCCCAAAGATGGAGTATTTTCTCTGAGGTTACCTGGGGACATCCAGACCAGACAAGTACCTTCTCTTATGAGGAAAAGTGCCCTCTACAGAGCTGGATGCAGGGATAAAGGGGCATTTTGGGACTATGTTGTACTGGCATTTCCCATGTGCTTCCTTGCTGGTAGCTAGAGGTCATTTCCAGGCTGGCAAATGCCAATGTGTTTGTGATTGTTGGTTGTTATCGTGGTTCTCTCTTTTTTTTAACCTTTCCTCAAAATCTCCTGTGTGTGCCTGTAGTAGAATTGGAAAGGAAAGAATCACCATCAGTCATTAGTATCCCTTTCTTTTTATGCTTTTATTGCCCTCATTTACAGGCCTCTTGCTATCCACAACTCTGAAGTTGCAGGGACTAAATCAAGATGCTGAAAATGGTTTTGGCCAAAGTCTACAGAAATCCTAATGAAAAGAAAAAACCCAGAAACATATAAAATGGGGGCAGTTTCCCAGAAGAAAGTTACCATCTTTTAACAGAAAATACTTTAACCATTCCAATGCATATACCTATGTTTATAATTCAGAAATTATTTAGGCTTTTGTTGCACTCTGTATTTTAATGACCAACTGGCATTTAACTACCTCACGACTACTAATGCATTTAATTAAGCTTTCTGTTCCTTCCTTACTTGAACAAAGGAATTCTGGATACAATAACAAAGCCATTTAATCTCCTTATAGCAGGACTGAGTCTGTTTCTGCTGTATATTGAAAATCAAGTTTATTCACTGTTCCTATGTGAAATGAAATACAGAATAAATATTTACTAGGCTTTAAAAAAGTAATTTAGAAACTTCTGCTGCTTCCATCAGCACTCAGGGGGTCTGATTTGTCTCTTGCTGACTCCATGCCATTGATTTCAGAGGAGTTGCTACTCTTTCTGCCTACATGTGAGGAAAATGAAGCTGTTCTCGAGCTAGTCAATAATGCTCCTTGGCTGTTCCCAGCCTGAACAGGGTAATTGGGGTGACAAAAAGCATGCTCCTAACTTGTGGGTGCATTGTCCTGTGCCTTGTGTCTGAGGTGCTTTGGGTTCCCTTGGCTCTGGAGTTGTCCAGTGTGGCTGGTTGGGGATGGGCAACCACCCAGAGCTCTGCCAGCTAAGGAGAGCTTTGCTGGCCTCCACACCAGCCTTCTTGGCTCTGGCACAACAGTGATACAAATACTGGCCCCAGGCTTCAAACCCACCCATGGAAAAGGAAGAACTTTCAGACTTGCAGCTCCCTGTGCACATGGAAGAGCAAAGCTGGGCTCTTGCCCTGTGGAGTCCAACTCAGAATAGAGGGTTATAACCTCAAAATGAGACTCAGCAGTGGGAGAGGATGAGTGTTTGAATAACAGAGTCTCTTTTTATGCAAATGTCCCAAGCACTAAAGAACAAAGAAAGGATCTCATCCTTCTCCTACCTTCTGAGAGCCTGGAAAGTGTAAGCAAATTCTTCCTACGTGGAAGGGGGTGGTGGTGGGGAGATTTGTTCTCTTTCCTAGTAGCTATTGTGTGTTCTGCAAGAAAAGCAGAGGAGAGATGATGAGCAAACCTTCCCTGGCATGTGGCTTGGAGGGTGGGGATGCAAAGAAGGACACAAGGCTGGAGTGGGCAATCTAACTCCTTCCAGTCTTCTCCTTCCCCATACTTTGGTTGAAGAAGCACTTGATTTGTTTGCTTGCTGTCCTGGAGAAGGTTTTCTTGCCTCCAGAACCAGAGGATTCTGTAACTGCAGTAAGATGCTGATATGGGCTTTGGAAGTAACAGAAGAAGAGGAAAAAGAAAAATTGGACCAAAAGACATCTTCCATTGTGGGAGAGCCTTTTCCCTCTCCATCTAATGGAAAGAGTCACAGTGCAAAAAGAGGGTGAAAGCATATGAGAGTCACAGCAGCACAAAACTCCATCAGCCTCATATCTGACAAAGGTTTTTGTGAACAATGAGACTGGTTGTGCCCGTGCTCAGGGTTAATTACACCTGATGTAGCATCCAGGTCATCTTAAGTGGGAGGGTCTGTGGTGGAACAGCAATGAAAGCTGTCTGTAGACAAATTGGTTTATAAACTTGGAGCCC
This sequence comes from Calyptomena viridis, assembly GCA_013390005.1. NCBI lineage: Eukaryota > Metazoa > Chordata > Aves > Passeriformes > Eurylaimidae > Calyptomena > Calyptomena viridis. Next base: position 406,979 of record WEIV01024274.1, read on the forward strand.
TCTCATTCTCTAAGGGGCACTGGCATTCTTATTGCTTTTAGGACTGGTAGCAAATCAGTTTCTGAGGCAGCTAAAGCCTGGGCTGTTTTCTGAAAATTTGAGCCAGGTTCCATGCATGTGAGAAGTGAAAAATCTCTGTCTCAGCTGTGAATGTGCTGCTGGCCCCCTTCTACCTCTCAGCATCTCCCTTCACTGCAGTCAGGAGGAATTTTATTCTAGACTCTGCCCTGTCTGTAGGCACTGAGTTTGGGGGAGGTAGGCTACCTTTTGAATAAAATCACAAGGCACAGCAATACTTTCTCCACATGACCTCTGGGCATCTTTGACAGTTATTCCTAAAGGAAGCCTTTATTCTAACAAATAAAATAGAAATATAGCAAATAAGAGAGAGTGGTGTGAGTCCTTGTCTCTGCCACACTGCTGTTCTCCACTAGAAAACTCTCTATACCTCCACATGATAGAAAATCTTATCTGACTTGACAGCAGCCGATTTATTTACCAGCTACAAAAACAACATCAACAATTCTGTTGATGGGGAGGAGAAGATGCTGCACTAGAAAGTCTAGAAAGTCATATTTTCCAGTAGAGATTTTTGATTGAGATTTGATATTTGGAAAGGAGCAGGAAGAAGTTACTTTCAGAGGTGCAGGGGAAGGTCCTGTGAGGAGACTCTTGGATTTGTGTGACTCTTCAGGTACTTTCAAATGCCAAATTTTCTGCATAGTGGTGGTGGGGAATAGTCCCTACTCAAAGGGGTGTACCAGACCTGCAGTAGTGTGGGGTTTTTTGACTGGATGTTCTTATCTACAGCCTGCTTGTAAAATCTCTGGCACAATGGATTCTCTGCCTAGCTGACATGAAGGTGCTACCTCTGTAATGTAATGCTGTTCTGCATTGTGCACTTGCAGTGTTGTTGGGGTGGCAGGAGAAATCAGTCAGTCAGAGTATCAGTAAAATCCAGAGGCAGAGATTTCAGTGCTGCCAGTTCCCCTGGGCGTACAAATCCCCCAGGCAGCTTTGATAATCTCAGCTTGTAATTATTATCAGTAAACATTTTGCTGTTGGGAGCAGGTGAGTGTGGATAGAAGGAACTGGTGTATATCCGAGGAATTTATATGCCACCTTATTATCATAGTAACTCTGCTGGGGAATAGATGGTGTGTTTTCTTATTGCATTTCACCACTTTGGTGACCGAGACACAGAGAAGCCCACGGTCTAACCAGAAATCTCTGTCCTTTTGGCAATTTGATTAGAAATGTTCTATATTCCAGGCCACTGCCCTAACATACATCTTTCCTCCCTGCTATCATGCATCAAGGCAGAGATGGATGATTTCAGTATGTCTCTTTCAACAGGGAGTGTTGACATTTCATTATTTTTCTCTGAATTCCTATGAAATAATTTCTAAAATGGTTCCTTGTACTAAATGAAGCATTTTGAAGTTTCAATTTTTTTTTTAACAATCAGGTTTTCTTACAATTTTTATATTATCCATGGTCTCTCCAATTGTGAATTTGTTTAATTGCAATTTTGATTTACAATAAAACAGTATTTTAATCCAACCCAAATCATCATCTCCAACAAAAGCTTTATTCGAAATCACGATATGTCTGTGTGAAAATAGAAAACTGGAAATAATATTAAATAAGTGAACTGTCAGCATTCCAAAATAAAATAAGAAAAAAATCCAAAAGCACTAATTTCAAAAATATCCAGGTTTTTCTTTCATTTAAATTGATACAATATTCCTGAAACATAGAAATCAGTTTTGTGCAAATAGGTTTCCTGTAGCGAATTTGTTGAGATGAAAATATTGCAGCCAGTGTTGTCTGAGACCAGCTAAACTCCAACAAAGTAGCAGTAATACTTTCATAGTCATAACCAGAAATTCTTATACAAAGCTGCTGGTATGCAAAAGTTTTGAAACAGAGTAAAGATGAATTTAAACAACAAAAGTGGTATTAGTACTTTTTTTTTACTTTGTTCTGCCATCCTCTCTCACCTTGTAAAGCACCTCCATGAAACCTCATCCCTTCTGGTTTTGCAGCAGTGAACCTGACAGGAAAACAGAATGAAAATTAATTTATTGTAAATGGGTAATTGTGTCCCACCTCGATTCCTCTGCTGCTCTCAGCACTGCAGCATCCGAGTGCCTTCCAGGAGTGCAGTGAACAGTGTGACTCGCAGCTGGCACGTGTTTGTTCTCTCATCCCTCCTCGGGGGAAATTACTTTCAGCTGAGTGATCTGTTAGGAATTCTTTCTAAATATGTGCACATAGGATGCTAAATATTTGCTAGAAAAAGGCCAGGCCAAACCAATTCCCCCTGGAATGGAAGAAAATGAAGTTTGTGAGGATTATGTTGTCTCATGAGTTAACACCGTAGCAATTAGGCAGAGCAAAGTTGTTACCAGCACGTGGTGTTGCTGACCACAGCTGGAGCAATCCCTTCAGGGAGCATAACTGTGTCATTGAACTTGGAGATAAGGACTAAGACTCAGAGTGACCTGTGCCATCAGAGAGAGGAGAATATGAGATAAGTTTAAATGAAAATATTTGCTCCTTGTTCGACTTGAGCAGAGAAGCTCCGAAGTGCCTTGGCTGGGAGATAAATGTCACTCATGGAGTCATGGAAGAGTCCAGATCCAGATAATTATGTTCTCAGGACTATTCCCATATTTTCTAACATGCAAAATAGAGACCGGACTTGTTCATCCTTAAACATTGTGTCTTGAGAGTGTTCCAGTGTAAAGAACATGGAGTATTTATTGCCCTGTGCAGAATTTTTGTGTGTTCCCATATGTAGAGGTTTGTCCCTGACAGCTGTTGGCATCTGTCTCCCTTTCAGTGCTCTCCTGTGGGATTTCTGATTGTGCTCCATGCATCATACCTCTGCCTCACTGATTCTGCACTGATCCAGAGGAACAGCCTCCCTGGGAAGAGTTTTTCTGTCTGCTCACTTTGCTCTCTAGAGAGGAAGGAAGGGAGTATAAGGGATCACACAAGATATGATGATGATCATTTCACTGCTCTCTGCCTCATCATCCCTAGTAGTAAAAATATATAAAAATATCTCATCCATTTAACTTTGGGGTTCATTTTGTGACTGTTCATAAGGGCGGTAGCTATTATAGAAATCGATTTTTTTTTTTTTTTTTTTCCAGTGTTCATTTATGTAGTAGTTTAAGAATTACCACAGCTCTGAGATGGGCTCTGCTATATATCAAGGATTTTTTGTCCCTCATTCCTATGGCAATTTGTTCTCCCCATCAGCAAAACATTTATGGGCACTTTAAGCACTGTTTCCTTTTACCAGTTTTGAGGGTAGAAACCGAGGAAATTTTTTTTGACAAAACAAATATTTTAATCTGTTACAAGAATCGCGTGTTGGGTTAGTGAAACATTTTTGTGTGATAGTGGTTTTTGGGAAGTGTGTTTGGCCTTTGTTTAGGTTACAAAACAGATTGGGGTGGCAATTCTGACTAGCTTCTAAATAACCTCATCTAGAGTTGACTCTTTTAGCAGTACAAATTCTTCCCCAGGAAGCTTGTACATGGACAGCGTGTCCTGTAATGGGACAAATCAGTAAATTCAGCAAGTGTGGGTGAAAAATATAATCCAAATGAAGGTGCTCTCTTCCTTCTGTAGCCCTTTTGTGTCCCCTTACCCACCATTTGCTCACTGCTGTTGTACTGAGCATCCTCCTGGCTCTTTGCGCTGTTCTGCCCCTGGTTCAGAGCGTTGCTTTTGGCTCCCAGGAGAGAACCTTCATGTCCTTCTATGTAACACTGTACACCCAATTTAAAGTGGTCATGACTTCTGTGAGCTTTGCCCTAGAACAGGCTCTGTTCCCATCCTATACCAAGTGGACAAGTCATGGCTATATGCAGGATTCTGCATGAGGCTGCTTTTGGTAAGACTGAGTGGTTTCAAGACACAGGGGAAAAGTGTTATTCCCTTTCCTTTGCTCTGTGACTTCCATGCACTCACATGGACTCTGCTGTCCTCTAACCAGTTTTCCGAAAAATTAGAAATAGGTTAGACAGAAAATTAAAACCACCAGCTTATCCTCAAATACCCTGTGAATATGACACTTTTTTAATAAAAGCCCTTATAGATGTAACAAACAATAATCTATCTTTCTTCAGGCTATTGACTTTCCTATAAAGAACAATGCAGAGCCATGTCCTTCATTTAGAAATCTCAGAGGCTGTTAAAAACCACCTTCTGGGAGGACCTTGCTCTCATCTAAGTATGATGGTTTTCTGGCTAATTTAAATTTATTATCCTTATTCAGCTTCATTGCTGTCAGGGCTGCTACTCAAAATAGAACTTTTCCATAGGTGAAATTCTCTAAATGCTGCACTGGAAAGAGGCAGATTTTTTAAAGTTATCTATTTAAAATTCCACTTTAAAAATTAACATGGGTTAGTTTCAAGATGATATCTCTTTAGGAAGTGGCTTTTAGGCAAGGAATTTCTTTTCTGCTTATGCTGTTCTCCCTCCTTCTGTATCATCCTGTACAAGCATCCTTCAGAATCCAGTGTGGCTGGATAACACGCAGTCATTAACTTTGCTTTCAGGTTTGTGGATATCTTCAGTACTCACTGAAGTCATAGTAACCTCTTTGCAAGCAATCTAAAAGTAATTTTTTACAGTTTGATGTGATTCACTGTCGTCTTTTCAATATTTTTGGATTCAAAATTTTCCGGCATTTTCTTTATAGAGACCTTTGCTTAGTCCTCTCTGAAGTTTGTGATTTGCTGTATTAGAAAACAAAATGTTTGCAGCAAGGCTAACTTGGTTTGATTCCAGATGTTTCTCTGTTTTTGTTGACACACAAAGTCAATAAGAAGTTTCAGGGAGACTTTTCTCCCTGAGGAGAAAAGAGGTTATTTTCTTTACACCACAACAGTGGCATCATGAGTGAATTCTGGGGTCCCCTGTGAGCCCTCCTCGAGCCCAGGGCATGGTGCCTTTCCCAGCCCTGTTGCTCTCCTTACAGTTTGCTGCCACTTTTCAGTTGTTGCTCATTTTGCCTCATGGGTGACATCATATCCAGCTGCTGGTGAGCTGAATGTGAATTCAAGGGAAAAGAATACAACTTGACTCAGTTGTATGATCTGCTTAAGCTCTCCCCAGATAGCAAAGCTCTTACTTTCCTTCCTGAAAAAAGAGAGGAGGATGGAAGACAGAAGAAGCAGTGAGAGCTGCAAGGCTGAGTGGTTTTCCAAGGATTCTGTGAGTGATCAGCTGCTTTGAGTAAAGAAAGCAGGAGCTGAGAACAATTTTGCTGTAAACCTGAGTTCTGAGAACTACCACAAAAATTGTGACACACTGTGATAAAAATTGTTGTGTTTATTCCTTGGCACGCTTGGCTGATGCACTATTGTCTGTCCAGTCTCTGTTGGCTTTGGGATTTTTGCATCATCCTTCCCTTGTTAGTAAATAAGCTATAACATCCATAAACTTTTTTTTGAAACTAATCTGGGATTAGCCTAGTTCAGAGAGCATCTGGATCAGTAGTGCTGTGCACTGTGTGGTGTGAAGATGTTAAGAGCTCTCTTTCTGGTGCACTGGCTGCCCAGGGAAGTGGTGGAGTCACCAGCCTTGGAGGGATTTAAAAGAAATGTAGATGTGGCACTTAGAGACATGGTTTAGTGGTGGACCTGGCAGTGCTGGGTTAACAGCTGGACTTGATACTACAGGCACTTTCCAGCCTGAACTATTCTATGATTGGTGTCCTGGGCTTGGTTTAAAACTCTCATTTAGCTTGATATGTGTCCAGTTCCTGTCTGCTATGTGGTTATTGATATGAAAGTATTCTCCTCTTGCTTTCTAGGCCCTCCATCCTTCTTCTCTTACTGATGCTGTTGACCTGGCTTCCTTGGGTGCTCCTCTGCCATCGACCAAGTTGAAAAACTTGCAAAATTATCTACTGCCTCTGATCACAGCCTTCTCCAATCAATGGGATGCTCCTTCCAGTCCTGTCTGGTAAGTCTCTTTCCTTTCAGATTCAAATACTTTAAAAAGGTCGTAATACTTGTGAAAGTAGATAGATAGATCCCACGGTAATACACTTTGGGAATGGCAAAGCAAAGTGTTTTTTGATTATTCAACGTTTTCTTCATCATATTAAAGGGAAAAATATAATGAGTAAAAGAATTTTTAGCTTCTTGTGTGTACAGCTTGAAACAAGCTGAGATGCCAACTGAGATGGCTAACTTCAGTGTGGACTAAGGTTTTAAAGAACTTTGTTAAAATCCAGTGGCATTGCTCAATTTGTGTGAATGACCAAAGAGAACATGCCATTTGCTTGCAAATCACCTTTTCCCTCTGACATCCTGGCAAGGCTGCAGTAGGCACTGCCCTGGCACAGTACCTGGAGGAGTCCTGGAAGATCAGAGCTGGCTGAAAAGACGATTCCCACCCTCACTTATGTTTTTCATACAGGCCACCTCAGGCAGTCACCCAGCAAAGAGAACACAGGCAAAGACTGGAGACAATTTCTTCTTAGTGTTGGATGTGCAAATACTGAGTTGCTAAGCAAGAAGAGTGTTATGTACTTGTTTTCTCAGGTCTGTGTCTGCTTTCAGCATGTTCCCTGTATGTGTGAAACCCAAAGCTATAGAAAGTTGCTAATGTGAATTGCCTGGGCAGTTGCTATCGAGCTCATATACCTGTCATAACTTCATATAATCTCCTGTCAGATATGCCAAATTATAGAACACTCTGGGCCAGCTCTCAGAGGGTCCACCAGTTTCTTGTGGCTTAGGCAGTATCTGAGAAGCTGCTGGTTTTGCCCTGCTGATTTCTGAAGATAAGTTTTGTTTAAAAATTCTCAGCAACCTCTGGAACTCTCTTACATCCAGCTGATGTGGGAAAGTTATTAACCTTGGGTGAGCAGAGTTTGCTTTTTAAAAAATGAATCAAAAGAACATGTTTTGATACATTAAAAAATGCATGTCATAAAACTGCTGTTTCTGTGCCTGCTGAAGCCAAGAACTGTTCAGGCGTGTGAAAGAGCAAAGAGAAAAATGCCAATAAAAACTATCCAAGCCTAACAGAAATATTAGGAAAAGAGATGAAAGACGACCACCTGGGATGCCCATGAAACAACTGATTTTAATCCCCTGCTGATACTACATGTTTCCTTAGAAAGAGAATTTATAGATAAAGGAAAAATTGCATGGATAATGTGCTCGGTCAGTGTTTGCAACCCTCAGCCTGGGGCCAAAAACTCCTTGAAAGCAAGGAATGGTGCTTTCTTATAGATGGCAGGAATTCTCTTATTTCTTGCATGTCCTCTGCAGATCTGCCAGTGCTTTAGGAAAGGAGTGTTGGCATCCAATCATACAGAAAGGAGGCAGCAGTGATCACAGACAAACATGCACAAGGAGGTAGTGCAATGGACTTGGGAGCTGCTCAGTCTTTGGAAAAATGTTGTAGCTGAGAGAAATTTGGAAAGACTGGGAAGAGTTTGGAAATGTTTGCACCAGCTTCATACTGCTGAGATAAAATTTGTAATACAGTGGGTTTATGAAAACCTTCAGGATTTATCCTTGTGCAGCAGTGTGAGTTTGGACAGTGGCCAGGGTACCATCTGCAAGTATCCAACAAAAATCCAAAACTCTTTATAGACTAGATATTACACTCCCTCCACTCCCCAACAGCAATTTCAGCCAAGTGGGAATGGAGGAATTTTATAAGATTAGCAGGCTACAGGCTACAAGCAGAGAGCTAACCTTGTCTATCTTCAAAGTTGGTGTATAATCTCTAAATTTAATTTACATGATTTATCACATCTAGGAGGATTGGTGAAACAGCCAGAAAAACTAGAGGGGAGGGGAGGAGATGACAGCCATTGGACTGGAGGGGATTCCTTTCATCAGTGGTAAAATGCACAACTCAAACCACTGAAATGGGATTAGTAGTGGGTCCCCAGACCAAATTGTTCTGAAACAGAGATGCTTAATATGTTGTTTTCAAAATGCAATATCTCAGGACAGTGACCCATCTGTTGTCATGGAGGAATCAGATGGAAAGTGCATTAAAAGTTGGAATTAGTCCCCACTGGGAGAACTGCACTGAGTCATGGTGATATATGGGATATGAGCAAAGGGAAGAGAGACAATATTCTCCCTATGATTTATGCATTGCATAGTCACTGCCACTTTCTACAGTATTTCTCTTCTGTTGGCTGCAGACAATAGCAAAGACAGGTTCCTCCAGTTCCTTTGCAATCTTGTTACACTGGGGGTTTAGTGGTGTAGGAGCTCTGTTATGTTGGTGGAAATGTGTTTGAAAAGCAAGGAGAAACTAATACAAAATGCAAAGGGCAACACAAGCTGACTTAGGAGAAATAGCAGATTTGATGTGTTTTATTCACTTGAAGCCTTAATGTATAAAGTCAATACACAGAAGGATGGTTTGGTTAAGCATCTCAAGTATGTTGCTTCTTCACAGACAGCTTTCATGACAACCCATAAAAGGCACTATGCGAATGTAAATGCATGGAGAACTAGGGAATTTGGGCTGTGCAAGATCAGGCTGCTTTCAGAACAGTGTGGCTTACAACCAAGCTCAGTCTGTGGGTCACAAAGAGCTAAAACCATGTTTGTGTCTGTATAGATTAAATTAGAACTAGATCCAGGATAATTGCAGCTGCTGAGCCTTTGCTGCTTATAATAAAAGTCACCCTGTCTTCTTTTCTGTGATCCTCTACTCCACCACTTCCCACTGCTTCTCAGCTCTAGAAGCAGTTTGCCTTCACGCTCTATAGGCTCTGCTTTTACTTTGCTGGTTCTTAAGTAATAGTTACAGCTAAGACAGATATAAAGCCACATCCTGAAAACTTACCCCACATACCTTGCAAAGGGACTCATTAAAGCTTTCTTGTTATCCCTGGGAAATCTGGGCACCTCCTAAGGAAGAGCTATGAACTCGTTTCCCTTGTTAACTGCTGGGATCTTCTTAGGAATCCTATCATATTTCATTTTTATTACCTGTTACTAGAACTACCCAGGTGGCATATTGAAGAACACTTGTCAAGAAAATGTAGCATTGTTCTTTTATCAGGAATAAATGAAATTTATCTCATAACCCAATCTCCTTCTGAAATTACTATAGATCCAGGCAAAGAGGAATCGAAGATAACATATTTTCTTCATTTATTGCATTAGCATTCATCATTGTTGCTTGTATTTTTCCATCTTTTTTTCAACAGAACGCCAGGTATTTAAAGGCTAGTAAAGACCATTTTGTTTTGTTTTTGCTGAGTTTTGCTGGTTAGGTGAAGCTGGCATGTGGCCAGCCTCACATCCACATAGTCAGTTAAAACTTGGTGGAGTGCCACTCCAAGGAGGCACCTCATTAAATCCATGTTGGCAAATGTTTGTCACCTTCTGAGGAGCTCTGCAGTGATTGAGGCTGGGATTTTCCTCACCTCATCTCTGAGCCGGTTCCTGGATCCGTGCTTTCACATGTAGCCAGGATTACTTGCCCTGTAAAGTCTTTCTCTCTCTACTGTTAAGGGACCCTGGATGAAAAGTCTAGGTTTACATACTTAATTTTTTGATGCCTAAAATGAGATGAATTCTACCCTCAGATTTCTTCAAAACTATTTACATGATTTTTCTCCCCTGCTGCCTCTGGCAAGAGCCTGTTTCAGATCAGTTCTTCCCTGCACAAAGAGATTCTCGCTCAATTCCCCCAAGGCTTGACCTTTCCCGAGCTTTTTCATTTATGCCACCTGCTTCCAACGTTTGACATAGCCCTAAATAGTTTGATATCATCTCATGAATTCTCTTTAGAGTTATATTTTACCTCTGTCACCTCCAAGTCTCTCTCCCCACAAATACAGGTCATTTTTTGCCTAGCTCTTCTGTGTGAGGTGCCAAGGTGCTGAATCAGTCTTGTATTGCCTAAACTCCTTCCTCACAGCAACATCTTCTGGGCCAAGCTATTTCTTGCTTGGGTTGTGACAGTGAAGGATAGGAAGGACATGAGGAAATTATTTTTCCTTGGCTGAGGCTCATGTGCTGGAAGAGCCTTGGTGCAGTTGAATGTCTCCAGAGATGTGAGGAGGTTGCTGAAGGCACTACAGTAGCTCCATGAAGTGTTTTTTGCCAAGGTTTATGTGTTGGGAGGTTCTGCGAAAAAAAGAATCTGGAATGGATTCATTGCTCTCTGTTGTTTGGTTGTCTTTCCCGAAATAAGCATTTGGGAACATCAGGCACACTGGAAAGAAGGTTCAAAGAATTGGTGAGCAGCTTCCAGGCCACATACACATTTCCTCCTTCTTTATTTCTTTTTCAACCCAGTCACTCTGAGATTCACTTTCCTATTGTGTGGATTGTTTCTTTGGCTTGGACATAGAACAATGTGGAGGGAAAGGCCATAAAAGCAGAGCATGGATCAACATTAACCGAATGATGCTGCTGTAATATGCTCTACAGTTTGGGACTGGCTTTATGTAATCACTTATCCAGCTCTGTATATTGCATGAAGTTGGAATCTTGATCACAATCTCAGTTTACTGCTTGCTGAAATCTAATCCTGTGCCTTTATGTGCTCTCAGGAGCTTTTAGCTTAGGTACATGCTGAGCCTTGGGACAGCAGTGTAAGGAAGGCTGACATGAAAGAGGTAGATTTGGTTTTGTTGAGCAAAAAGACTGACAAAGACATGGGGAGAAGAGAAGGTGATTAACATTCTGGGCTTGTTCAGATGCACAGAGAGACATTGGTCTTCCCTGTGATATCGGGGATGGTGTGGGCCCCTCCTGCCCCACTCCAGCTTGTCCTTTCACTGTCCCAGCCTGTTCCTGAGGTTTGTAGTGAGTGCATCCACCCCCTTAGCTCTATCTTTGCTGCTGAAATGATCACAGGTTATGTCTGCCAGAGCTGGGTGATCTTGCATTGAGAGGGGAAAAATATCCACTGTAAACCTCACCCTAACCATCACTGGTGTAGAAGAACAACTCCCAGGAAGCAAGTGAATAAAAGATTTATCAAAGGTAGTTTTGACCCTTGCCAGGGTCATATTAAACACGTTCATTCTTTCTGGCTGACTGTGCATAGCCTTGAGAGACTGGTCACAAGGCACTGATATACAGTTTTCCCATGTTACTCTCCATTACCTGAGTTATAGTAGAGAGTTTCTGTCTGAAAATGTTGGGGAAAGCCTGAGAGGAAAGGAAATATGCAGAAAAATGGTGTGCTCTGCTGTTGCAGTAGGGCCTAAGTGAGGTTTGTGCCAGATAGTGGGAATTAGTTATTTGGACTCTTTTGTTTACTTACTGGGCTGATGTGGAGAGCCTGCTGGTCCCTCACCAGCAGGGGAGCTGTATTTAGACACGTTTTTGTTAGTTTTCATAGAAAGTACAATGATTTATAATTAGGGATGTCACTAGGTGTTATTTCTCAGGGACAGAAGGGATTCTCCATTCCTTGGAAACTTCACATCAAAAGCTAATGTCTCACACCCCAGATCCAGAGGAAATGGCCTCAAGTTGCACCAGGAGAGGTTTAGATTGGACATCAGGAAAAATTTCATCATTGAAAGGGTTGTTAAGCACTGGCACAGGCTGTGCAGGGGAGTGTGGAGTCACCCTCCCTGGAGGGATTTAAAAGACTTGTGGATGTGGCACTTGGGGACACAAGTCAGTGGTGAACTGAAGTATTGGGTTAATGGTTGGACTCTATGACCTTAGAGGGCATTTCCAACCCAAATGCTTCTATGATTCTGAATGAATCTATGATTCTTTGTGGGCCGTTCACTAAATAGTTGGACTTGATGATCCTTGTGGATCCCTTCTAACTCTGAACATTCTGTGATTCTGTGACTTTCTGGCCTTTTACTACTGAATTGGAAGGGGATCTTTATATTTTCCACTTCAAGAGAGAGATATCCCTTGTCCTGTGTTATGAGAGTGACAGCATCCTGTGTACCATAAGGGCTTTAACTTCATGGTGGAGAAGTAAGAAAACACTAGATTTTGCCTAAAAAAATGCTTTGAATCTGGTAAATACTTGTGAGGTAACAAAACTTTCAAAAGGTCTGGGATGTGGCTGATTTATGACTGCTTTGTGGGCGTAATTTTCTCTCCTTACTGGTCCTAAGCTTTATTTGCTTTGGGAGAATACCACTGTCAGTGTTTCAGTGTGACATTTACAGTTTCCCTCATGCAAATTGGCCCAGCAGCAGCCCAGGGACAGCAGACCATGAACTTATAAGGGCTGGCAGGGAGAGTGTACAGTGAGGTCAATATGGGGGTGTGATTTCTCCTCCCTGCAAAAAGGGAGCTGGATCAGTTGCTGTGGAAGGATGCTCTGGAGAGCTGATGCAGAATTATTTTCTTTGTGTTTCAGCTGCTTTTTTTTTTTTCACAGCAAAATCAGACTGGTATTTTGGGGCCATGCTGCTCAGTTTCAAGCCTCCAGGCATTTTTCTCACTGAATGATGTTATTTAGTTTATTAATTTTTTGTCTGTCTGGCTATTTTAAGAAAAGCTGTGAGAATATATATTGTTTCTCTCTCCTTCTTTCCCAGACCCTTACACTAATTCGTAAATCATCAGATACAATTTTGTTCGAAAGAAGAAAGGAAGAGAAAAAAAGACTTTGGAGCAGAATTTGAGTGTCTATCTAGAAACAAAATATTTTGGACAGAGGAAAAATGAAATTCTATAATTGGAATTGATTTGTAAGGTTCACCATGGGGTTTGCACTGCAGTGAGGACTTGAGAGCAGGGAAAAATGGTGCACAATACGAATGATACAGTGATATCAGACACTGTAGAAGCTGGTGGGTGGCTGTGGTGGTGTTCTAAGCAACAAACCCATATATGTCTGTGTGATGCAGTGTAAGGTGAGATACTGAATTCTCTAAAGAGATGGAAATGCTGGTTCTAATATCTTGGAGTAAGGTACGCTCTGCAGGAAAAGCTGGCACAGCTTTTGTATTTGGCTAGATATGGCACTGATTTATCTCAGGAAGGAGTTTCATGCAGTGGGACACTGTAGGGAGACAGTTGCTTGTGATTTACTTATTGTGCCAAACTTGCTCTGAGTTTTATTTTTAAAAATCCTGTGTAGTCTCTTTTTCCTGCCTCCCTCTCCTGCACTGAGCAGCACTAAACACTGTTTGCCACTGAGGACATTTAAACTAATTTTTCAAAAGTGCTGAGGAAGCAGGACACACTTTTATTGCTGTCATAATACCTCTCAAGCTCGCTTCCTTGATTGCGTTTGTAAAACACCGACCTTAATAAGTTCGAACCCCAAGGAACGGATGGTGCAGACAGCAGCCCCTGAATGACAGCCCATCTGCTGCGTGTCTTGCAGGCCAAAATGACTTCATTACAAGGCAGCAGTGAGTGGAGTGCAGGGACTGGCAGGAGAGCTCAGCTTCACTGTACCTACAGCTATGCTCCTGCCCCATTTCATCCCATGGTGCGTGCCAAGGTAATTGGCAAGTTCTGTTCCTCCTGCTGGGAGACTCTTTCATTACACAGTATGTTTCCTGTGAGTGGGGAAATGTGCACTTTGCATGTCAGCATATTTACACACTGGTGTAGGATTGAGCTGGATGGCTGCCTCCGATGGAGGTGCGCAGAGTAAGATGGCAAGAGAAGAGGGGCAGGACATGGTAAACAGGCAACTGCTATTCCTGAAGTCCAACCTGCCTAGGAAGCATTAAGAAAAAAACTTTTCAACTAGATGCCCTCAGTAACACAGCAAGGAAAAGCTGGAAATTTGGGGAACGCACTCTGGACCCAATAATCATATGCTGTGAGTCTGGAAGACTCCTGATGCATGTCAGGTTGGGTCAGGGAGGTTTGTGTCGAACATCAGGAAGAATTTCTTCACTGAAAGGTGGTTAAGCATTGGAATGGGCAGCACAGGAAGGTGTGGAGTCACCATTCCTGGAAAAGTTCAAGAAATGACTGGACATGGCGCTTAGTGCTGTGGTTTAGTCAACAGGGTGGTGTTTGGTCAAAGATTAGACTCGATCTTGGAGGTCTTTTACAAATTTAATCATTCTATGGTTCATGTGTAGAGCAACATTCACATGTTATCCAGCAATGACTGGACACACATCCTGGTATTGTGCAGTCCAGGCTGGCAGTGGCTGGGAACAACTGACCCTCACTCAAAGCAGTCCAAATCAGAAAGATTGTCAGTCTGTCTCTTCTGAAGAGGAGACAGTTCTGTAGTTGGTCTCAAAACTGTAGCATGTAGTGTGCTGTGACAGACAAGAGAGATTTCTCTTCCCTTAGCTGAAAAGGGCTTGAGCCAAGTTTCCAGTATGCTTTGATCTCGTGATCAAATCTGCAAATATGCCTCAGCTCCATCCTGGGGCATCTGCAAGTCAAAGCCAGCCTGCAGCTCAGTTATAGTCCCCTGGGTCTGACCTGCATGTTTGGCTCCCTGAAAATATAGTCTGTTCAACCTGCAACGCATCTCCTTCTCTCTCTTCCACCTTGGATAAGTCTCGCCCTCACAGTCCTGCCATAGCACCTACCCCAGTCAAAAACCTCTGGAAGCAGTGATCCCTCTGACCAGGCTATGGAGGTTCCTCTCAGCTCTTGGCTGTCTCAGCCTCCCTGTGCACATTCACAGTGGCAGCTCAGTCGCCACAGCCAGGGGCCCTGCTATTTCAATCCTAGCCTTGGTCTGGGAAGACTGTGGTGGCAGATTATATTTTGATTCAGTAATAATGATAAAAGGCTGGGTGTGCACAGAGCTGTGTGTGCTTATAGTTGATTTAAAAGTAGCTAATTAATTTTCCCAGTGTTGGGATTCACTGGGGCAGCATTTTATTTAGCTGTGCCTAAAATCATCTCCAAAGCTTTGTCCTGGCAAAGACACTGAAATGAGATGATAGCAGACACAAGCTCTCATCCCCTGCTTACACCCCGTTTGCTATTGGTCTACTCCCATTCCAGGTCTACTTTTTGGGTCCAAATAAGTACAGAAGTTTTCTCTGAATTCAGAGTTGACTCTACTAAGTTTTGCTGGGGTTTTTGTGTGAAGCATCTCCTGGCTTATATAATGCCTCTCCCTCTCACTGTTTCTTGATTAGAATGTTGTGCCTACAAGTCAAGTCTTGATGAAAATCAGACTGGGCACTGAGTCCTGTTGTGGAATCAGATGGTGGGGATAGCAGTTGAAGACTTTTGGCAATTTTCTTACAAATGTCTTGGCAACAGGAATAATTTAGAGCTAATGAAATAGATGAAGTGGAGAGAGGAGAGACTGCAAAAGGCAACTTATGTCGTTTACTCAACACTGGCTTTGAGACAATCTAGTTGTCCCAGAGAAGAAAATCCTATGAGTTTCTCTTCCCTTCTCTTTCTTTGATGTAGGCACTCACTTGGGAAACATGGAGAAATGTGCTAGAGCTGTTGAGGCATATCTAGGCTGAGTGGGAAAAGTGAGGAAAGAAAAAAATTCCTGGTGGCATAGACCATCTTTCTTTGCCATTAAAAAGTTATCGTGGCAGCAAAAAACCTGAGTTGGTTTGCAGAGTCATTGTAGTATTTGTATATGTGTGAGCAATCCCTTGCCTTTGTCAGGAGGAGAGAGAGTAGTGAATGGCCTTTCTGAACTTTTTCCATCCTCCCCAGATCCCATGGTGCCAATCTTATTGGCTAAGAAAAACAGAATCAATGTTTTAGACTTGTCAATATTCTTGTCCAGCTTTTTCATCCTGCTCTGTTATTGCTCTCTCCATTGCTCTTGTTTTATTTTTGCTTCCCTTGATTTCCACCTCTGCTCCTTTGTGGCATGACCTTTCCACATCTTTAAGTTCATGGTCCTCATTCTGTGTGTTTGATACAGTTTTAAGTAACTTTGTAGTTTCTTTTCCTTCCTCAGTCCCTCTAGAATAGGTATCACTCAGTCAGGTCATAATTTTTTTCCCTTCTATAGATTCCAGCTCCACTTCTCCACCCTGCTGTTGTAACTAAGGTCTCAGAGTCCCAGACTCGCTTGCTGCAACACCGTCACAGTCTCTGCATGCTTTGTAGTGATCCTTTGTTAGGCTACTGTCAGCAGCTTAATGCATTTTCAAATATTCTGCCTCTGCGTCTGCTGTTCCTGAAGCTTTGTTGGTGAATTCAACCTCATGCCCTGGATCTCCCAGCAAGGAGAATAGTGACTTCTCATCCCTGTATCTGAGCCCAGGAAAATAGCTTGGTGAGAAATGGAGATGTTTTTTCCATTGTTAATGCCATCATCATGATGCCACATGGGATATTGCTTTGGGAGGAGGCAAGAGCCATGGCAGGTGCTGTTTTTAGATTTATACCATTTTCTTCTTTTCCTGATTCTGGCACAACTGAGGAGAGTTCGTCCTGTCTTTATTACCTCCATCAGGAAATTGCATCCACATTGATATGGTGTCCCTGAGTGTTCTCTTCTCCAGGCTAAACAACCCCAGCTCCCTCAGCCTTTTCTTGCAGATCATGTGCTCCTATTCCTTAATCATCTTCCTGGCTGTTTTCTGGACACCCTCCAATATGTCTGTCTCTCCCCTGTTCTGGGGAGCCCAGCATTGGACACAGGACTCCAAATGTGTCTCAACACTGCTGAAGGGAGTGACCACATTGACCTGCTGGTAATCCCCTGCCTGGCACAGCCCATGGTGCTCTGACTGCCTTGCCATGGGGGCACGTTCGCATGGCTCACATTCAACCTGTCCCCCAGGACACTGATGTGCACTGCATGCTTCAGTGTATTTCCATTTAATTTGTGTCATTAGTGTTTCTTCTGGCTGCTGGAGCCATTTCTGTTTGCATTAGAGTGTTCTAGTTTGTACTGAGTATTATCAGATAGCAATTTGATGTGAAATGGGCAAAAGCTGATTGAAGGGCCAAGGCAATTCTCTCCCTCATCATCTTTCAGAATAAGCACTGCTGTTGTAAGCTCCAAAAACACCTGTGAATGAAAGAATGTTCTTAAGTTCTTGGATGACTTCCAGTATCTATCTGTGGGCAGGATAATCTTTCTGTGAAAAAAGGATGGAAGCCAGTGTATGTACAAAGGTGACATTAAACTGAGCTACCCTTCCACTCATATTTGTTAATAATCCATTGCATATATTTCAGAGGCTTAAAGGCCCAATGTGAATTTCTTCTTGGGAAAAGGAGCCTTGTACAAGATGGTTTTCTATACTCCAGAGACAAGCAAATCTTCCTCAAATATTTTGAATCATTGATGGATATTTGCTTCAGGCTTTAATCATTCCTGTCATACCAGCCTCATTTTTACCCAGGTGACTGTTTCTTGTGGTAGGAGGGTGAGACAGTGGCACTTTCACATCAGAACAAGGATGTCTCAGCATATCTGGGAATCCCCAGGGCTTGCTTGGGAGCAGTTCAGATGCTCTGTATAGTGATAAGATCATAGGAGAATTTGCTTCTGAAACAGCAAAAAGGGCTTCCCAAAGTCCTTCAGATACCTCTCTGTTGATTCAGACTTCCACACTGAACACAGCAATCATTTCCCCGAGCAAAGTTTCAGAGAATTGCAACTTCTTCAATGATTCCTTCTCTACCCTGTTGTCTTTGATAACTGGCTATGCAACAGACATGGAAAAAAAACCTGCCCAACCTTTTTCCTCTGCCTGTGGCAATCCTCAGGCGCCGCCACGTTCTCCTCTCCCAGCACCAACAGAAAAAGCCTGTGTTGTTCTCAAATGAAAAAAATCCCACCCAGCAACAGAGAAGTTTCTTTGCTGTGAAGGGTCAGCAGTAGGTGGATTACACCCTGAAAATCCCCTGGCAGTTCTTGGAAAATAGGATTTAGATCTTCGTATAAAAGCAACTTTTATTAAGCAAACTGCTATCCAGTTGGCTCCCTGGAGTGCTCTGCTTCGTGAATTTAGGAAGCTTTTAGCCAGGAAATTGGAGGGACACGGTTATCTGTCACAGACTTAAAAACCCTACCAGTGCCCCCAGGGATGATGCTTCTATACAGGCACAGGAAAAAAACACCCCATATATAGTCAAAGTGAGGAAAAGAGTGTGGCTACCAGAAGCATGGCTACCAGGTGATAACATTTTCATTTAAAATCAAAAAAATAAGTCCCTAATTTATTGTGAGGGTTTTTTTGGGTGTGGTCATCTAAGAGAACCTGAAGCCTGTAAACACTACAACTTTCTGCATTTATCTGTGTGGTGGTTTTGTTTGAGATGGTTGTTTTCTGAAATATTGACAGTAACATACTGCTGGTAGGTTTAAGAACAAATTGAGCAACAGCCTTGTTTCTGAGGGCAGAAGTGAAGAAGGTTGTGGCCATTGCTTTGAGGAAAACTCTACATGTGCTTGCATGTGTATTGCATGTTTTAGAACAAACACCTGTGGCTGAGGTGCACATTGCTGCTTAGGAAGACCTAATGAACACAACCTTTGGGCTTAGTCTAGATTGACCATATTTCTCAGGGTAGTGCAAAAAGCAGGTTGTCATCCTCTGGCAGCTGCCAATAGCTTCAGTGGCCTGGATGGACACCTGGCAGCTCTGGCCCACTCAACCCCTTTCATGGGATCATGTTTGCCTGTGCTAACATGATTATGGCATCAAGAGCTGCTACATTGCATAAATCTAATTGAAGATGCTTCTTTGTGGTTGTGTTTCTCTAATGCAGTTGTGAGCTACTCGCATTGACAAGAAGTTGATCTGGCCCTGGAAAGCTTGGATGTTGTAGATAAAGTCAGCAGAGAGCCGAGACTTCTCCAGAATTGGAGCCTGAGTCTAGACAAAGATCGTTTCAGGTCAGGAAGATAAGTTCTAGTTGCAAGAATAAAACAGACCCTTGTTTTTGACTAAACTGAATTTTTTTTTTCCCCTGCCTCTTTGGTATTTGGGCCTCTCTGTCCTTGTCCAGAGGGAAGGGTGCTAGGGAGAGATGGGTGATGTGTCTGCTTCACTGCACAGAATGTGGGGCTGATGAGGACTGGTGGACAGCACTGAGGCCACAGCAGCATTGCAGTCACCTCCTTTCTGATTAATGGGAGCAGACAGGGACCAAATGGGTCATAAATGTGCCCCTGAGCTGCAGGGGAGGTGCACCGTGTGAGGGACCCTGAGGGGCTTGTCCTCAGATCATCTGTGTAGGGGACCCTGTTGGACATCTGACATGGGGTCAGGGAACAGCTTAGACAGACAAACTTGTATCTGGTTGCTGAGAAATGCCTTTGGGTCTCACAGCTCAGACACAGCCAGTGACACCCCTGTCTGCTCTCATCCCTGTGGAGGAATGAGGCTCAGCAGAGCTGCCCAGGCATGGCCTGGATGGCTTTCTGTGTGTGGACCCTGCTGTTCTGGACCCTTCCATGCAGCCCCCCACACTTCCCTCAGGCCATTGCTGCTTGCAAAGAGTAATTGAATGTCATCTCCCTGCAGCCAGGCTGGATGTTACTCTTAATGTTCAGAGAAGATGGGTAGCAGGTGATTTTTGAGTTAACGAGACCTTTCAAAAACAAAGCTTTCCTAGCAAAGACAATATACCCCCCTTCTTCCTTTCCCCTCCCCTTCCCCCAGTGCTCTCTTATTCCTATTCCAGGTGCTTCTGAAAAGACATTTATCATTTCTCCATCTCTGACGGTAGATTTTTTTACCCTCTCTTGCTCTCTCATTTTATCTTGCCCAAGGGGTCCGTGCTACCTTTTATTAGCTGACACTTCACTTCTGCAGATGGAAATGACACTAATGGAATGTGGCTGAGGCTTTATTACAGAAATGCTGTTCGCCCTGCACAAGCAAACTTCCAAATAATCCTGCAGGAAAGGAATAAACCTTGAAGGCAGGTGCAGGAGCTGCAGATGAAAAACAAGACAGGAGGGAGGGACTGATAGGTTAAGGAAGGAGAAAAAATAAGAAAGGGAAGAAACAGGTCAGGGCATATGCTTTTATGTCTAAAAAGAAAGCAAAGGTACTTTAACTGAGAACCAGCTGCATTTTATGTCTAAGTTACTGGCAAAGGTTTCTAGGTGAGAAGATGGGGCAGTGGCAGCCCTCTGCCTAGCTGGTACTCCTGTCATTGGCCCAGCTTCTTGCCTAAAAGCTGTGCCAGGAAGAAAAACTGCTAAGGATGGTGGATGCTGTTCTGGAAGCTTTGATGGTGCTTCTCTGAATTACCAAAGCCAGAGCATTGTCTCACCAAACACTGTTGTGCTGACCCAAGGTGGCAGGGGTGGGTCTTTTTTGCTTTTCCTGTCTGTGAAAACCCACCATATACATATTGAGAGATGAATATCACTGTGTCCTTGCACTCTGGCCTCTTCTCCTCCCTACTTTAGTGAGGCCAGGCCATCCCTCTGCACTGTGAGAAGGAAGTGTTAACCCTTGCAAAGGACCTCTGAGGAGCTGCTCTTCAATCTTACCACTTGGCTGCTGCCAACCCAGGACATAATGAAAACCAAATGGTTTCAGAGATAAAGTGCTAGAAGAGAGAGAACAAACATCTGGGAAGGGAGGAGGGCAGCTGCCTGGAAAGACTTGAAGAACATGAGGGAAGTGACATTTGCTTAACAGCAGCCTCTGTGGCTGTTTTTTCTGTATTATTGATGCTTGCTTTTCCTTCCCTCTTATTTTCATGGTGTGTCTTTTGCATCTATGGCTCATTAGGCAGCAAGATGTTAATACAGTTTGTAAAGCTTCAGCATAGATAACCCTCCCACTCCTCTGTTCTTCTCTGTGTCTTTTTTTTTAAATTAAATATCTATTGTAGATTCGTCATCGTCTTTCCCTGGCTGGCTTCATTCATAGTGTACCTCAAAGGAGAATAATTTCAAAAGTTGGAAAATTTCTTTGCTCCTTTCCTCTCCTGCTGTAGGAATTTCAGCTAACCCTATTTAAAAAAAAAACCCAGTTGGTGACCTTTGAGAGATGTAACACTAGGGAGTGATTTCAAGCAGGAGTAGCCTGTGTATTGACCAGTTTGATTGGGCAGAGGATCCAGATAGGGCACAAGAGTTAATTAACCCAGTGAACTAAAGACTCAAAGATGCCATGGAAACAGAAACATTTATGTTGATCCCCAGCAGAAAAGGTAACACAAACAGCCTGTTTGTAGCCGGTTCTTCCTGTTCACTTGTTGGCTCCCAGACTAGTTGGCTTACTCCTTATGGAAGCAAGCCACTGCTAAATGCCCTCATCTTTATAATGACCCTTGTTCTTTCCAGTGCAGCTCCCACCCAGTGGAGGATTTTCCTGTAGGTACATGTGTGTCACCCACACAGATCCATCATTTTTGTGTCTTTGATTGTAGATGAGAATTTTATTTATAGCACAACCTTTCTTTCTTCCTTCACCAAAGCACTTAAGGGTGTTGTACATCATCATAATAAAACCCATTACAATAAAATATTGCCTCTAGAATATTTGAAAATGGAAGGCAAGCATAAGAAGTCCAGGGAAGGTGGGAAAACAAAAAGCAGGAGGAGAGAATGATCAGTTTACAGTGGTGCCAGAAAGGCCTTATTGCAGCTGGAGCCTGGGCTCTTGAGTCTTTATAGAAACGGGGTGAGACAGAAGCAGACAAAGCTTTGACAAAAAACGGAGGGGATGGCAGGGATTGCTTAGCTGGATTAATGCACCCCCTCTCTGGGAAGAGTTTGGAGGAAGGTCTGATGCTCAGACTGATACTGTACCTCTTCCCCAATCAGCTTCCCACCTTTGTCCAGTAAATTCTTACTTGTAGGAGGGAGTATCTTTTCCATTCTTGAAAGCCCACCATGGTATAACTGGCAGCAAATTTGGGATGCGATGGTGAGGGGTGTGAACAGAAGGGGACTAGACCTGTCTTGAACCATATTTTTGAGTTTTCCCTTCTGTTTTGTTTCCTGTTTTTCCCCTCTCCCTCTTTCTTGAAATCTTTCATGGATCTTTCCTTTTCTGTTTTAGAGCTGTACGTGAGTTTAGTTAGGGCTCTTTTGCACATCTCCCTAGAGCAATGTGTTTTTTTTTTCTTTTTTAGGCTCAAAGATACTCAGGCTGCTTAATCTCCCTGGTTCTCTTCTACTCTTCTATCCAGATACGTTTATCGCTAAAGCCTAGTACTGTTCTCTTGACAATTTTGGGTAGCCAAAGTCTGGCTATCTATCTACAATTGGACTCTGCCCACAGCAGAGGCAGTGCTTGTTCATTGTGCAGTCATGAAGAGACACCAGAGAATATGCTGACCTTGTGATAATTAATGGGTAGTGGGGTAATGGTTCTGTGTGACGCATTAGATACAGAAACAGGATCCAACATTTCTACATTTAGGGTAATTGAAAATCTGAGACATTTATTATTTTGGGCACACTACAGTAACTTTGGTCTTTAAATCTTAAATTAATTACTTCAGACATTTACAGGAAGAAAAAAAAGGGCTGGTGAATAAGGGAGATCCAAGCAGTCCATTGACTGGTCATCCCAAGGAAAGGCTTTAGTGTTATGTGCTATTTGCCTGAAAGACCTGGGGAACTAGTGCTGGATCAGCAAACTGTGTACCTTAATCTTAAGAGTTAAGCATTGGGGTGTGCTGGCCGAAGTCTCCTCAATCAGCAAAATGCTCCACAGGACAATGACTGAGGAGAAAGTGCACAAAAAAAATACACAGGTTGATTGACCAGCCAATGTTCCTTGCCAGATCCCAGAGCTGTGACTCCAACAACTGCTTGAAAGGCTCTCTTGAGTGTGTATCTCATGGGTCATATGGTGATGAAGCTGCTGGAGTACAGATGAGAGTTTTCCACAGTTCAAACCTCACACTGTTACCTGGGATGGGCCATTTCCCCCTCTGCTTCTCTTTCCCAAAGATCAGAGCCTGTTTTTGGGCAGGTTTGTCCCTCACTGATGCTGAGGGTGATGTTTGGGTTGTACCTGTCGCAATGCTAAGAGCAATCCTTGACGTGGCTGCTGCATCCTGAGCACAGCCTGGCTGATGCTGCTCCCTGAGGACCTCGGAGCCTTCACAGGGTTTACTCAGGTGAGCAGAGACAATTTTCTGTGAGAATCACTTTGCCAGTTGAGTGCTCTGGGCTGTAACAACCCGTCATTTCAGGCCTCACCTGTTATTTTTCTATATAGCAGGTTGCACAATTAAGGGGATGGATATGTAATAACCAGCCCTAGGTAAAGGGATTGTAACCAGGCTAATAAAATTCATTCCTCTCAGCTGCTCCATTACAGCAGTGCCCCAGACTGAGCTTTTGCTTCACAAACAAGGGACCACACTAATTTTCAGTCTCTCATTTTGAGACAAGCAGACAAGCAACTGCTTGCTTCAGCCTCCTCCTCCCACTGACTTGTGAGCATGGGAGGAGGTGGCACAGAGTGGTACAAAATAAAACAAATTGAAAAAAAAGCCAAATCCAGAGGAAATACAGAAAAGAGTAAAACTTGAAATCCCTATGCAAGTTATTTTTCAATGCTCTGCTTTCTTCCCTGTCCTAGGACCCTTCCAGTAAAAGCCTCCCATAGCATATGACTATTGCATTCTTTTGATGTGATGACTTTTCTCTCCTTACATAGAAGAGATCTGGATTGAATGGAGAGTGAGTGCTTTACTATTGAATTGTGGAACCCACTTAATTTTGTGTGCGTGTGTGTACAGAGAAGTTCTACAGTTAAGTCCTACCAGAATTTTGTATTTAACTTTCCTTTTGTCTTTTTTTTTCCTTTAAAGTGTGGTCAGAAGATTGTTTTATTCTTCTCTGGATGGTGTGTTTCATTTCTGAGTAGATAGTTTTCTGCTTTCAGCTGCCACAGACCAGATTAAAAATCTTATATTTGAAGTGAGAGTGGTGATAACAAGGATGGTGCCCTGTCAGAGGTGTGGGCTCACTGCCTTTCAGGCTGACTGGAAAAGGCAAAGGGAAAATAAATGTAAACAGCAGCATTGTGGTGTCGTTGACTGGTGTGTGCAGGAAAGAGCCTTGGCTAGAACCATTGGCTCAGTGGGATGACAAGAAGGTTCACTCCTGCAGTTCCTTCCCCCTTCATTCACATTTCATTCAGAGTTTCCAAGTGAGATTCCCAAATACTTCCTGAAACCAAGACATTTTGGTATTTCTTGGTCAGTATTGTCTCACACAAGATTGACAGCCCTTTCAACTCTTCTGCAATGCTAGCCTCTATTAAATGGCTGTTGTTATTCCTAAGGGCCAGTCATGATTTTTCTGTTCTGAAAAGATCCTTTCTAAAGTCAGTGCATGCACCTAAAATTTCCCAAGCACTTATTAAGCGATTCCTCTCAATAATATTTACAGATTTATAAGATGCAGCAAAAAGTACCATTTCCTTCAAGCCGTATCTGCCTCTCTCACAGCACATGATAAGAAGTCAAGGACAAATAGACAGATAGTCTGAAGACTGGCTCAGTCAGTGCATCTGTACTAAGTGTTCCTGCTCCTGCCTGGGAATGACAGTCCAATTTCATGAATCCAAAGTCTGACACTTCCCACTGGTGCTACATTGCTTGTTGTTTCTTTCCTTTTGATTTCTCTTTGAAAATTCCAGTTCGTTTCATGGTCAGAGAACCCCGTCTTCAGTCCCCTCTGCTCATCCGAGCCCTTCATAACCTGGCATAGGATGAAAGGACTGTATAGATAATTTATGGGAAATCAGTAATTGAATCTTGGCTGTTCTCATAAATCATATCGCCCAGCTATCAAACAGCTGTGGGTAGTGTAACATATTCCAAAACCTGCATAATTGATGATTCTCTTGCAATAGCCCAGCACGTGACTGGTGATTATTTTTCTTCTTCTCAACAATGTTTTGAAGTTTCCAGTGAGGAAAACTCAGCTCTCTGGTATCTGAGGAGACCTGCAAAGTAAATGGCCAAAGTCATTAAGGAAAATATGCTGATAAAAGGAGAATGTAATCCAAATTGATGGGTAAAATGAATCCTTCATGCTTTTTCTTAAAGAGATTGGGAATGATAAAAGCACCTGAGGAGGGAAGCTTTATCTCTGAGACTGGTTTATGGGTTGTGTTTATGCAACAGAGACATGGTTATGAAAATGGGATGTTGTAAGGGATGCTGGTTGCAGACAGGCTCCTGCCGATGACAAACACAGAGTGCATCAGTCACCTCAGGGCTCTTGCTGAAACTATACCTTTAACAAATCCTGAAGGCAGATCCTCACTCACTGTGGGCTGAGGTCAAGTGCCACTGAAGTGCTTTAAATTTATTTTTTCCAGGTCCTGATCAGGATCTGAACGCTGGTGTCTGTAGAGGCAGCTCATGTGTTTGCCACATACTGTTTGTCTCTCCATCCCAGCCACTGCAGGAGCTGTGGTGAACTAATGAGGCCAGGAAGGATGAGAAAACCATGACTGAATGTGCTGCACTGACCAGACATAGACTTGGGCTTCAATAAAATCCCCTTGATCTGGCTATGAAAGTAACTACTGACTTCACCTGCTTTAGATTCTGGGGCTCACCCTGCAGCCCCCCAGGCACACAGGCTGCTACAGCGAGAGAATTTCTGCTGTTTGCTAGCAAGGAAAAAAGCATTTTTGTACCCTGGCTAACCCTGACTACACAGCCCAGGGCTGTGTGCTTTATGGCTGAGCCTGTAACAGTGTCTGCAGCTGTCACAGAAACCTGCAGGCTGTCTTGTGCACTAGAGCTGCTGTAGAAAATGATGCTCTGTTTTGGCAGAAAAGGGATCCTGCAAGCCAGGACCCAAGCACATCGAGTGATGTGTGACTTTTCCCATCCATTTAACAAAGGTATTTGCTAAGGCCTGTTAGAAATATATGGCAGATTTACAAAATCCAGAGAGATGTGGTAATATACTATTTGGTGTACACTGCTGCTGCTAACTGGATGTTTGCTTAAGTCCACAGCAGTGCTGTTTCAACACAGAGAAACCTGCATAAATTACTTCATTTTTCCTCAGGGAAAAATTATTTTGCTTTTTGTTCGTACCAATTTAAATTTCACCAGCTCTTCAGTATCAGAGACCAGGAGACCTGAGGCCAATTTACCTTGAAAAAGCCCTTTCAGGATGTGCCTTTGTTAAAGTTTTAGGGGGCTCGTTTTGAAGGGACTCTCTTGATCATCCCCTCCTGGTGCTTTTTTTTCATTGGGGAATGGTGTGCAAGGGACATGGGGAGCAATGGTGATCTGGGATAAAGACAAAGCTTTATTCCAGTGGATCAAGACTCTCTCCAGCTGGTTGGCTGTAAATGCAATGCAATGGACTTGGAAATGAACTGCACCATAGAGGGACTCTGTAAGCTGAGTTAGGTATGCAAACTTCTTCAAAGATCAGTTTTAAAAAAATGACTACAGTTTTTATGAAGTGCTAACCAAAGAGTAGCTCCTAATCCACAGAGACTAACAGTTGCCTGTACTTTGTCATAAATCAGCCTCGATTGATAGGAGGTTCCAGTATGCTGTGGACTCTTAGATCAGGATGCAGCTGAAGCACCTCTTCTGCACCTCTGCCATGGCCCAGGACATGGTCAAAAATGTGTTCCTTTATCTGCTATTTGTCCATTCTTTATATAGGTGCTCTGTTCACTGTCACTGTTGCCAGAGGGAAAAACAGAAAGGTGCTCTGATGTTTGGGGATCTGTCCCAAGATTTAATTGAAAAGATTTTGCTAAATTTGTTTGCCTGTGTTTAAAATGAGAAAAATCCCCTGAAGGGAATAAAACCTTTAAGTTCTACCACTAATGAAGAATTTACACGCTCTGAATTTTAAGTTCGGTGTTTCATTGCTTCCTTTAACTGCAGTAAAGCCATACATAGATTTTCTGTTTCTCTTGGTCATCAGAAAGCACTGGCTGCACAGTCCCCCATCAAGTGCTGCTGCAGAGCTGCTTCATCATGACTGTTTCCAGAGAAGTTTTCATAAATTCACTCTCATCTCTGTGCTTTCTGTGGCTTTCTCCAGGGAGGAACCCTGTGACCTGTCCTAACCTCTCCCCTCAGCAGTGCACAAATGTAGGATGCCAACCTTAAAAGAGATCACAAAACTTTGTTAAACAAGGTGACTCAACAGAAACAAATGAAGTGGAAAACACCAAGTGACAGGCCATGGGCCACTGTGGGAATTACGATGGTTTTAATACCAGCCTATAATACATTCTTCAGGTGAAGTGGGGAGGGTTTCAACTGCAGTTATTAAAATCATGATGGGGAGCACCACATCTCTAGGGAAAAGAGGGAAGAGGAAATCCAGAGGTACCCACTGTGAAAAGCAGTATTGCAAGATGCTCTGCACAGCCAGAGCTGTAGCCCAGGTCACCAGGAGTGATCACTGCAGCCTGCTCTCCTCTGCAGCAGAGCTGTGATTGCAGAGCTCACGGGGATGATGCCATGTGCTGGGTTACCTTTCATATCTCAGACTGTCCCAGAAAAGTTAGCTTGAGTGTAATGCTAGCTTATTTAATTATTACAATATGATAGAAAATCATTAATAACGTGGCTTAATTACAGGTTTCCTTCAACTGCAATCTAATGTAAAATATTCCAATTAAGGTTCATTACATGGAAAATCTGTAGAGTCTGTTATTTCACTTTTAAGATCACCCAGAACAAAGAGAAGACATGCAGATGCTAAATTTCTTTTAAGGGCTGTATTTTAATTAATCTCAGCTTCTGAAACAATTAATGGATTTACTTGTAATATCTTGGGAAATTCATGCTCATCTCTAGAGAGCCAGTGCCATGAGCTCATGGAAGATAGTCTGCATTTCTTATGTGTTACTGGAAACTAAAATCTTAAGTACAAAGTGAAGCTCAGCTTGGGAATTTTGTATTTCTGGATTTGCCTGAGAAGACTGAAAATTCCCTCAGGGTGAAGCAGGTGAGTCCCTGGTATTACCACAAACATCTCTTAGAATTGCCTGGGAGCTTCCTATCCCTCTGGATTCTGCAGGAGAGAGGATGCTTGGTGTGGTGGTGGAGTGATAAGGATCACAAGCCACCACAGTGCCATAAGGACAAATCCAACACTTAGGATGGAGAAGCCATTTGCTTCCTTCAGTGTCTCACAGCCTCCAGCAGGGAAAGCACAGTATAGTTGATTAGCCTTCCTGAAAGGAAACCTTCCTCACCTCAGCTGTTTGCTTGACCTTGCATCAAATTAAGGGAAGAGAGGAAATGTTGGTGTGGCTCCTTTAGAGGAAGGAGGAAATTTAGCCTGGTGTGATCAACTTAAGGACCAGATCAGCATTCTCAATATAGCCCTGTAATATTCATTTGTGTGTGGGGGTAACTGCTCTAGACACAGACTGGGTTCAGAGAATGGTTCCAGGATAAGATCTGAGGCTGGATTTAGTAGAAATATCAAAACTGCTGCTCCAGTGTGACTGAATTTGAAAGCCAGACAATGCTTTGTTCCATTTATAGCATAGGTAATAATTGGAAATCGTGCTCTAAAGAGCTATGCTAAATGATGGAAATCCTGGATGGCTTAGAAAGCCAAATGAAAAACTCTACTGCCCTTACAAACATGAGTTCCCCATGGCAGCAGCTGCCTCTGGGCTTGTGTTGAGTTGTATTAACTGGGTGCTGCAGGTAGTGACAGGGAAGCTGCCTGCAGGATGTGCTGTGCGTAGGAGAGTGGCCGTGCTGTGGGAGCAGAGTGCTGAGTAGCTCCACGACATTTTCTGTTCTGCCACAGTGCAGCAAAGGGCATGGCAGAGAAGCAGTGAAAAGCAGCACTCCCCCTGAGCCGGGTGTTTTCTGCAACTAAGTGCAAGCTCTCCATTCCTCCTAAAGCCGAGAAGTCCTGAGCAAAGCTTCAGGTGTCTGGGGAAAAAAAGAGCTGTATCCTCCCCAAGCAGCAGTGTAGTCAGGTGCTGAAGAATCATAAAGCCAGACAAAGAACAGATTATTTCCCTATTAAACCTACTTTCCCCCAAATCTATCCTGTGCAGTGATCCTCCTCAGCCTGCAAGAAGTCTCATCCATCGGCTGTTGTCTGCTGTGGCATCTGTATGGCTTGTTCTCCAGGGGTTGTAGCTTAGCCCAACTCACCTGATTTTCCAACACACTTAAACACAGGTTTGAACTGCTCTAATTTTAGTCCAAACTAAGCCTTTCTGCTCTTCAACCTCTCTGAGGCTGTCTTGCACTCAGTTTCTGCTCTACGGGTCTTGGTGACTCAAGACACTCAATTTAAGCCAAGCTACGAAAAATGTAATAAATGCCAATCCCTGGTTTCTGAGCTGTTCTTCAGCTTTCTCCTGGTTTATAGCCTCATGTTCTCTTTTCCTGGCTCCACCAGGTTCCATGCTCCATTCCCCAAGTCTGTACTTCTGCCTCTTGCAGGGATTACCAATTCTGTCTGGTCGCAAACCCACAAAAGTGGGAAGCCCACTTGGAGGCCTTCCAAATTCTGCTTCCTTCCTCCCATTCTTCCATGTCTGTTGTTCTCAAAAGCAAAAAGAAAATAAAAACATTAAGACAGTCTCTTTGGGTGTAGACCGGCATTTTCAAAAGCACTTCTAGCAATGAGATGCCTACACCTTGCAGGTTCAATAGAGGATTTTCCTGCCCAGTTCTCTCTGTTACCTGAGGAAAACCATTATACATTTAAATGGGCAGTAGCTACTCCCAAGCAGGAATGTTTCAGTCAGTGCCTTATGCAGGGAATAGAGTGGTGCTTGAGCAGGGAGTGTTTTGCTGGCTTCCAGCAAAAACAAGGAGCCTGGATATTGCCTTAATGGCATGTCAGGGTTGTTTTGTCACAAGTCTTTTCCCATCCCATTATAATGCAGAGCTCTCCAGCTACCTCACAGGGCAAGCAGCAGCCCATGTTCATTTGTATCTGTTTTCATTTCTCTCCTCTCCTCTAAAATGATACAGGATTTAATTGTGGTTTGGAGAGTAGATTTGCTTCCTGGCCAAAGGAAGTGCTGGAGAGGTTAACTGGATCCTCTGGGATCCTCTCCTCTCAGGTCTGTGAAAGCCATGGGGAGAGCTGCAGGTGATGGATGAGAAATGAGCTCTCCATCTTTCCATTCTCTCATCTCTTGTAGTTCATTAATTTATTAAAGGCATCCATCTGTGCTCAGACTTGGTGGTAGAATAAGAACAGAGCTTTGTCTCACCATGTGCAGCCATGCCCTATGTGATGTTAACTTGACTTTATGTTCCTGTGTACATCCTACTATGAGGTAAACTGGGAAGATTTTTAACTTGAAACAAAGGGCAATGTGTTGCTTGCAGGTCTGTGAAAAGAAGACAGGCAGAATGCAGGCTCTGCTCCATGAAGCAGTGTGATGGACCGGGGGGGTGTGGTGATTTCCCCGAAGAATGGCAGAATAATAAGAAATAGATACACTCTGAATGAATTTGGAAGACAGTAAATGCCAAAGATGAGATTCAAGTGGAATTTTCTTGTAGTCATGAGTCAGACGAGTTCACTGTTTGAGAAGTGCTGATGTAACTGTGTGCAGATAAGGACAATGCTATTTTATAGTTAATTTTTTTAAGTTACTTGTTTTGGCTATACTCTGAATTTTATAGTATGGCTTAGAAAACACCATGGCAGATTCTTTTCTACCACTGTTTTGAATTTGCTCTGTCACTGGTATCTCTGAATACACCTGAATATGCCTGATTTTAGCTTCTTTTGTGCCTATTTCACGTTACTGCAGCCATGATGACATCAGTAATATTAGTCCGTATTTTTCACAACTATAAGAATGGGCCCTCAGCTTTTTATCTAGTGATACATATGTATGTTCTGCAAAAATGTCTTGCCATAGGATACCCAATCCAAGTTGAATTGTGAGTCTCCTCTCTCCTACTCAAGAAATTACCATCTACAAGGGCACCCTGTCAAAAGGAGGGAGAGAGTTTACAGTGATATGCAAGTTACATTTAAGAAGAACTGAAAATCTCAGCCAGCATAAGGCAAACTTCAGAGTAAGCTGTCAGAACACAGCAACCTTTAATATTCATGTATCTATTCAGGATGCATTGCTGCATAATATGTATTGCAGTCATCAGATACACATGTTTAGCACCTAGAAACAGTAAAATCACTTGTTAGAACTAAAATGAAAATTATGGGATTGATTTACCTCTGCAATTCTAGTAGCTTTATGCCACACTGGTGATATGAAGAAAGCATAAACCTCATATAACTGGCTGAGTAAATTAGATTAATGTCTTGTTCTCCTTTTTGGAAATGTCTAAAGCAGACAAAATGTACCCTGAGCCTGTACAAATTCCTTTTCTTGTTCGTCTCTTGCAACCTTCTCTTGCTGCAGTTTTTATGATTTTTTTTTGGTTTTAAAAAATATCTTTCAATACTAGTTTGTCTCCCTTTGCTGAAGGAAAGCTGCTGTAAGCTGACTGCTGTGAGAAGCCCACTGTCATACACACTGTACTCGTTGTAGGCTCTGCTTGGCCCAGCTTCTACACTCTTGGGATTAAATCTAAGACCCCTGGGAGCACAATGTTGTATATCGGTTTTCCATTCGTCCTCGCTCTCCATTTGCTGTTGCACGGATTCTCTAGGAGCCCAGGGCTCCCAAACACAGCAGTCTGTGCTGTTCTCACATCCTTCCTTCCTTCCTCCTCTGCAAAGGCAACAGGGCGTGTGAAACAATTTTGGCAGCAAAAGATGGCTCGTGGGCTTGCAGTTGGGTGATGAGGTTACTTACTCAGGTAGGAATTCTATGATCTGTTTGTTTTAGGTGTCTCTCTCTGTAAAACTGTGTTTTGCTCCATATATAAAAATACATATCCTCATTTATATTTTCATCTGTAAGTGCTCTTTCTGAGGATGCAAAGATGGAGTTTGTGCAATTACAGTGATTGCGCTTAGCTCCTCTTCATTACAATCCATTGAATGGTTTCTTAGGCTAGTTTTTTTTTCTAACGTTACTGACATTCTCATTCTGTGGAAAAAAAAATCTCCATTTTATGAGATGTTGCTAAAAGAAGATTGTTTAGGTCACATCTTGGTTTCCTCAGCATGATGATGTCTTTATAAAAAACTCAGTATATATTTGATCAGTGTTACTGGCTCATGTAGACAGTTACCCAAAAACAATGTTAGTAGTCCTATAGGCAGGAAATTTGCCCGGTCTCTGGTGATGTAAGTGCCTGTGGACACAGGAAAGGGACCAGGAAACAGCAGGCTGAACATGAATCCATATGAAGGAGAGTCAGCTTGGGACTGGGTTATGTCAAAAGCACATGGTAGATTGTACTGCTGTCAGAGAATGAAGCTGGGAGAAGAGCATGTCCAGCTGTGGATGCTCCTGACCCTGGTTCCAACCATCCAGTCCATCTCTTTCTCTCCCTCTTCTCCATCATGTTCATTCCCTCATATAACCAGCAAGCGATGGTACCAAAACCAGGCAGACTTTGCTTTCACCACTGGGTCTTTTGAAGCTATGCACCCAAAATCTTTCTGGAAAATTATCAGGCATGTGGTTTACCGTCTCTCTGAGTTGTGGTGGAAACATCTCTGGGTTTGATCCAGCTGTGCAATTAGTGAATAAGCAGGAATGTGAATTCTCAAGAACATTTATAGCTGATGGGCCTCTTTTGCTGGCACCAGTTGTACCCTGAAGCATTTTTAAAATTTACTTGGACCAGAGGATCTGAGCAAGTGCATTGTGGGAGGGAGAAAAGCAATGCCATGAGGATGTTCCAAATCCAACATGATCCTTCTGTGAGGAGATACAGAGGCTCTTTTATGGCTGACAGGTAGAGAAGAAAGATTTGACTCAAATTGGATGATTATATTAAGAGACATGATCACATCTTATAAGGTTCAGCATAAGTTTGAGATGATTCTTGCCATCATCATTAGGTGAATTCACACAATGAATATTGAGGTAAAGTACTAAAGTGGCTCATCAATGGGAGAAGACATTGGTGGCATCCAAGGCAACTGGACTGTTAGAGCTCATGATCCAGGAATGAGTCTTGGATTACACACTGCAGTTGCAGGGAGCATGAAGGATGGTGTGGTCTCGTTTCCTGGAGGACAGAGTCATTTGAGAAATCTGACCTTACTTCTATCCTTTCTGCAGCATCCTGAGAAAATTAACAAGGCATAACAGCCCATAATACTTTCATTTTAGCTGCAATCACAAATCTAAAATGTCCTCATCTTCCTCGTATTGCGGTCTTCTTTGTTAGAATTGCATTGGAGCTGGTTTCTGGTCAGACACTCACTGATCAGAGCAGGCAGTTGCTGAAGGCAGTAATTTCCCACTCCTGGTTAGTGGCCACATCCCATAAGGAGCCTGCCCTGGGCAGGGAAGCTGGTAGGAGCCCTTTCAGAGGAGCTGCAGCCTCATCACTTCCCTTGAGGCAGCATTTTAAGTAGAACCATTTAATTAAAATTTAATAAGCAATCAGGACTTGTGCACAGCATTGCACTGGCATTTTTTAACAACAAATTAATATCTTTATTGTAGAATTTTCTCTTTTAGTGCAATTTACATTAAGGTTATACCATTTTGAGTAAAATTCTGCACATTTGTGTCAGCAAGCTTTGGCCCAGGAGGGTCAGGGGGTTTGCAGAAGTGCTTAGATGTGTGTCTGTCTATTTAAACCATGCATTAAATCTTTCAGTCACTTGCTCATGTTTAGATATACTGAAAAGAAGATAGAAGACATGCTGACATACCTGGCTCATGTTTGAAACTTAAAGACAAAATCGTGGTCCCAATTAATTTAATTTCAAGATTCCCAGCAACTACAACAGAGTGCCAGACTTTCATTGAAAAAATTAATTTAATTTTGTGTGTATCTATCCAAACCTTTTCATCCATTGCACCTGAACAAACGCCAACATGGAAAAGCCAATATTGACAAAAAGAGCCAAGCATGTCTGTCTTAGGTCATTTAATTTCTTGGCCTCTTCAGTTTCCCATGGCCCTGAGGATAAACAGGTTCACTCATTGATAGCAATAACATCAATGTGCTTCAGCTGGTTGTGGCCACTGGCCAATACTGTTGGCTTTTCCAACAGCACTTTCACTTTCAAGTCCATCTGAATGACACACTCAGTTGATTTGCAGTGCTCCTGCCAGCAGTGGGGTGTGTTAGGTGGGTTGTCTTCACTGTAAATCGAACTGGGCAGGATGCTCAGGGTGGAGTGACAGGCTTTCAGACACCGAGGGCTTTAGGTATGTCACCTATTACACAAAAGGCCTCAGAAAGGCACCTCTTCAGTGCAGCTTTGAGGAATAGAGGTAAAGCAGTTTGAGAGAGACAATGGGAAGAGAAAAGATTGAGCAGAACAGTTGTGCACAAAAGCTGTGTATTATTTATAAACCTTCCAGATGTGCAGGACCTTTCTTGAGTTACCCCAGCTGTAATTTTGGCAAAAGACTCCATCAGATACAGAACTGCCATCCACTTCCCTCAAGAAAATACATCATCAAAGTTGGAAAGTTGGACAGGTTTGCCCCCATCTTGCTAGAGAGGTTTGCCATTAGTTTGCTAGAGAGGTTCAAGCAGATATTAAATACCTTTGGAGGCTTAGTGAGTGAAAATCAATATTTACAGTAGCTTGGTGGCCATGGCAGTCTTGCAGAACCCATGGGATTTGTGGTGAACTTGTCAGAATAGGGTCTGCTGTTCAGTGAGAGATGCTTCCAAAATGCTTCCTGATGCTATGAGAATTAGTAAGGAGCTTGTGAAGCCTATTATGCTGAAAACTGCATACCAAAAGGAGGTTGTGTTTTCCTCATTTTTCTTCAATTATTTCCCCCCTCACTCTGTGTTTCTGCATCTTCTCTTTGTTTTTTTTTTTTTTTTTCCTGATGGATGTCCCTCAGGGAAAATGCCCTTCTGAGCCAGAACAAAAGACTGGGTGGATTACGAGTTTTTTCTATTAAGATCTTAGAGGCTTTTTCTCTTATAATTTCCCTCTCTTTTCTCATATTTCATGTCCTTCATTTTCCTGTGTGACCCTTTGTTAGAGGGAACCATCAGGGCTTTACATCTTTTTCTCCTTTCATTCCATGCAAAATCCTGTTCAGAGTTACTCAGTGCCTGCCTGGAGGTGAAGGAACATGGGGTGAGTTTGAGGAAACCCTTTCATCTCCCAGTGAAAATCCTTGAATTGGATTTTCAGTCGTGGTTGGCATCCCAGGGGATTACAGTATAATAATGTGGTGGTAGTGATTTTGTTTGAGAAGGCAGCACTTCAGATTTGTCAGGGGGTTTTGATGTCTGAATAAGCCAATGAAAACCAGTATCAGAGCTGTTGGTGAATTTTCAGTTCCATCTACCAGGACCAGAATGTGACTTCAAGTAAAAATTCAGAGGAGGCTCAGTCCTGAGGGTTTGCAAGGAGCTGGCACTCTGGTCCTGATGCAGCAAAGAACACTCAGGTTGGGAGTGCCCTGTGATCACTCAAAATGGTTAAATAAAAGCATGTTCTTATGTGACCTGATGGATGGGAATCAGAGGCCTTTATTCCTTACAGGGTTTGGCATTCCCAGTTTAAATAATATTGCAGCAGGGGACTTGTTTTGGCTGGTAGGACAAGGATTCTTGGGAGAGGAAGAAATTGTTGTTGTGGTTTCAGTTAGACTTTCTAGCTAT
Organism: Calyptomena viridis; assembly: GCA_013390005.1. Taxonomy (NCBI): domain Eukaryota; kingdom Metazoa; phylum Chordata; class Aves; order Passeriformes; family Eurylaimidae; genus Calyptomena; species Calyptomena viridis. Next base: position 442,525 of record WEIV01024274.1, read on the forward strand.
TATTTTGCAAGAGCCTAGATCCCTGCCTTCCTGTTGGTGGAAGCTTCCACTCATGATTTATCCATGAACTGCCACATTGCCCTTGTGATTATTTGGGCTTGATGTGGTTCACAAACCATTTACTGTTTTGGTACTGGAGTCTGCCTCATTGTGTACTTAGCACTGAAAATACTGGGCTGTGTTCCTGGTCACTCGGCTCATACAGCTCTGCTTCTGTTCCCTAATTGAATGCAGACAGCTCTTGAAATAAAATTTCCGCTGCAAATGTTTCTGCTGACAAGTTCAGAAAGTGCTGTCTGGAAGCTTGCTTTACTCTCTGTCTGAAAGGTATCTGTCCCAAAAACATGCCTGCCTGTATGTTTCTTGACTTAGAGTACCCTCAAATATGACAGGACACAAAGAGGATTTTAACTAATTCGTGAGAAAAAGATATGAAAATAAAGAAAAAGCATTTTCTGCCATGTTTTAGGTGATTCAGTAAAGAAGCTGCAGACAGTTTAATGCTGCTCTTTCTTTTCATGTTATACAGATACTTTTCACCTAAAAGAGTGCTGGATTTTGGTCTCCAGCTTGTTTTTTTTTTCAGCAGTCTTAACTAATATTAAAAAGAAAAAAAGATAAGGGGTGTCTGTGTGTGTGTTCTCAATATAGACCTGCTACTTGTCCTTAATGCCTGGGTCCTTAGGAGTGATCCATTATTTTTTGTGTGATTTTTGAAAGAATGCATTTGTTCCTTTGTACAGCTAGGGAAAATCAAATCTGATGATTGGTGCTTTAGTTCTTCTGGCAGGTTTATATTGTTTCCTTACAACAGACAATCCTTAATCAGGTGCTTAGTTCATGTTATGTATATGATTTAATTCATGCCTGGTACCCAAAGAAATCAAATGCTCTCCTTTCCTTTGTATTATATTTTTCTAATTCAGAACACTTTACTCCAGGGGATTTGCAGTGGGTCACTACATTTAAGTGTGCAGTAGCTCAGTAGGGGCAAGATAAGTCTAAGTACAAAAGCTTTCTGCCTCTATTTCACAGCTGGAGGAAGAGACAAGGTGCATGGATTGGGCTGCACATTGCAGAGAAAAATAATTTTGCAATGTTTCAGACTTGGTCACAAGAGGAGAAAAAGGAAGAATCTATTTCTCCAGCAAAACAGGAGTCCTCTGCTTGTATTTATCAACATTTAAAACACATCTATAACTGTAATTTCCAGCATGCCAAATGAAATTCCTACCAATCACCCACTTTGTTGCTATTAGTGCTGTTAATAATGTAATTTATTCAACTTAAGGACTCCAACAGAAATATATAAGAGGGAGATATAAAAACTGTTTCCTGGAAAGATGCACACAGTAAAGATTGGCTGATTATGTAGAAGCTGATTCATGAAATTGCAGACAGCAAAGGCCAGCCTTGCTGAACTGGTGTCTCAGGTGAGCCTTGCAGGATTTTTCCATGCAGTCTTGGCATGCTCAGGACTGAGCTGCTGATTCAGAGATGCTGTTAACCTCAGAAGGCCCCCTGTGAGAGGCACACAGCACCTGCTGCTGAGTGACAGCTCCAGTTCTCTGCTCCAGGTACCCTTAATTGCCATCTTTCCTGCAGCCATGTGGTTTTGCCCAGTTCTATCCCAGTGGATGAAGCTGTGCATGATCTGCAGGTTGAACGTCACAGCAGCACTGATGAGCTTTGTATAATCCTGACTAATCCAAGAAGCTCAGGAAATTACATTGGATTGTTTGTACACAATAGGAAGGACCTCAGAAGGTTTAAAGCCAAATGATACTTTGCACTTGAGGCAAAACTAGGCATCAACTCTTCTCGTGTCTTTTCTTTTTGCAAAGTTTAAGACTCATTACAGTGACAGATTCATTTTGTAGTTGAGGACTCTTGACCATTTGGCCCTCAACATATTTCCCAATTATTTATCGCTGCCTACAGCTGCTCTCTTGCCCTTGATGTTTATTTAAAACGTGTTCTTCAGCCCCTGGAATAGCTCTGTTGGGACTACCTATAGCGAGGCGTATGAGCTGTGTTGCAGTACATAGGTTTTGTCAGCTCTGAAGCAGCCAGACTGGGAGAAGCTGAATGAGAGTGAAATTTGCAGCTTTGAGGATCTCTGTACATGGACACTTACTGTAAGAAAATCAACATTTTGTGTGTCCTAAGGTTCATCTATCACTAGTAATTCATTTTACAATGCATTAACTGACCTAAGTCTATTCCTTTTGCAAAACAGAAAATCTTTCTTTCTTGCCTTCACTTCCCTATAGTGTGTCAAGGACCTTAACTTGTTCTTATTGGATTTTTATTTTCTCTTGTTTAGAAACCAAGTGTTTAAGGGCTAGTTTTCACAGCAGCAGAGCATATGCAGCAATAAACATCATCTCCAGTTGATTAAGCACCATAGCTGAGTTGTTCAGCGTCCACAGAAGCTGTTTATTGTAAGTATCCTCCAACTCTGAGGACATCATTTTAATTATATTGCATGAGAAGGAGCAAAAACAATAAACCAGAACATTAGAAAAAATTAAAAGATATAATTTTCCTTCCCTGAGAGGAAGATTTCAGTGAAGGTCAGAGTAGATTGGATGTGTTTGTGTAGCTGGGAAGTGTTCTTGAAAGCCCATTTTCAAGTACTTATTTTTTTCCAGAGGCTGCAGAAGACATTAAGGATAGGACAGGCCATTTCAACTGATCTTCTGAGGCCAGATTGTGAAACTGTTGTGAATCATGCTGGTGATTTCAGAGAAATGTATTGCACAAGCTCACTATTTGTCAGTGCAAATAATGCGTTTCCAGCTTGACCAGTGGAAAGTCTGGCCTTGACTGGGTGACAGTAATGGGAGCAGCTTGCTTAGGTTTACTTGCTATCTGTGCTGAAAGATGTGAAAACATTCATTTCTATTACTGCCATTCTGAACCTTTTCACTGCTTCCAGATATCAGTCTGGACATTTGTCTTTCCTACCATTTGTTTGAGAGAGGCAGTGAATAACAGTAATAAAAAAAAAAAAAAAAGCTGTAGCAGGACAGGCTTGGGAGGACAATGTCAAAACGAGACTCCTCAAGCACATCAGTCTCTTATTTCAGACATACATCTTACATTTCTGAACTGCCAGGTAACCCTCAGCTCTGATAGCAGCTGTGCCTCTCATGATGGACTAAGGTGGTTTTTTGGCCCAGTATCTTCACTTGACTGGCACTGAGGGGCCCAGCTGTGTTACCTCAGAGGGTAACATCTTTTCTTTTCCTGATTCTTATGATTGTCTCTTTTGTACAACAGTTTAACTGCCATTTAAATACTGCCTTAAGTTAAACACTGCCAGTCCAATGCTGGCTAGTCCTCTAATATAAACTACAGTAGAGAGGGCAGTGGCAGTTTCTGCAGTGGAAGCCTGACCTCAGGTCAGACTTGTCAGGTTATTTGTGCAAGGCTTGTTGAAAGGTTTCCATTAAACCTAGCTTTGAACAAATTCGGGCTGTGTTGGCCAGTCAAATTGTTGGCTTTATACACCACAATTCTTGCCTTTCTCTCTTTCCTGCCCTATGTGGTCTGAACCAAATAAACCCGTACAATTTTCAGACATTTCAAAGGTTACTTGTGCTGTGGCCCTGCAGGGGTGGCAAGAGGTGAAAAAATGGGTCCAGTTTGTCATGACCTTCTGTTCAACAGCGATTTTTTTCCCCGCTCTAGTATTTTTGGGAGGAAGACAAGACACGCAGTGGGGCAGGATCTGTCAACAAGAAGTGTCAACCAGTAGTGCCTGCTCCCATGACCAGACTGTGAGAAACATCCTTCTTATCCTTCCTACACCTCTCCATTGCATTTTAATTGATACCTTCCCTGCTTGCTTTTATACAAAAGCACATCCTACAAATATGCTCAAACATACACCACTACTGTGTTTTCAGTGCCCTCTAAAGATTCCCTTTACTGCAAATTTTCAGTACAAAGCTGGTGGAGGCCTGTGAATTTGCTCCTCCTGACAAAGGGTATTATTAAAGTGAGAATCCAATATTTTTTGAGGACTGTGATCAGCTCTTCTGGTATGGGTCCCACAGAGAAAGAGCACTCTCTGATCATAAACAATACAAATAAAACCAGCCTGCAGTCACATTACTTAATGCCAGCAATTTTTGATACTTCTATAAATCTGTCTTCTACCAGCAGCTAAATGACACTGATGTTGACAACATTATTTACTCCTTGATGTTTGAAGAGTTGCTCTTTCTGTAGCCACTGGTGCAGGCATTTTGAGAATGGAGTGCTAACTTGGAGACATATAGCAAAGAAAAAAACCTGTGCCTCTCCAAGTAACACACAGTCCATTTGTGACATATTGCAAAGGTGTGAAGACCCTGCAGGACACACCTTGATGTTCAGATTCCTACCCCAAATACTGCAATTTGTTTGTGGGAACTGCAGGAAGAACTGGAAAACCTGAAAACTCTGAAAACTGCTGACCACACAACACTTGACTAAGCTGGTTTTGGCTTGACCCATATGGCCATTCTTTCCATGGTAAGAATGTAAGTGGATAGTTCCTCCCTTCCCCTGGTAATTTTCTCTCCTTTAAAAATGAATTCTTTCCATCCTTCCCTAAAGGCAGTGCTGCTCTGAAGAAATGTAGGAACTATGACATCCTCATCATCAAGTGTTTGGATACATTCTCAGGCTGAATGAATCCTTCTGATTGTCTCTCAACAGTGACATTGTACTCTAATGCAAAAGTTTTGGTTTTTACATTCACACATTGAATCTTCTTATGCTACCATTTATCAGAACTTCATCATGTGATCCAAAGTCTCCTATAAATGTTGTAGGAATCTGCTGAACTTGTGATATTATTGTCTGCATTGCTTTCTTGATCCTGTTTGCAGCAAGTTCAGTGAAAATTTACTTATGCTCCTCATCTTACCATAGCTACACTCTTTTTGGTGTGTGCTACTGCCAAAACAATGCTGTAGCACTTAATAACAGAATGTTGTCATAGTCTTTATCTCTGGAAACTATTCCAGTTTATCATTTTAATAGCAAATGGCATGTTTTACACAGTTGCCTGATAAAAGTCCTCATAAACCTCTCTCTGGGATTTTATTCTTTTTTTTTCTCTCTCTCTCTTCAACCAGAGCTTTCAGGAACACCTACTTCCCTCACATCTTTTTAAGGCCAAGGTCAAGCCTAGTGAAAGATGCTGTGGGACACCTCAAGTGTCAGACGTATGACACAGTGCTTTGAGACAAAGCAATAAAGCAGAGCACAAAGGGTCCACAACAAACTAACGATGTCACAGTGATGAAGAAACAAAAGATGATGGGTTCTTGTGAAAAAATCCACTGCCAGTGTGTGTTGCAGTTCAGGCTCCAGCCAGCTGGAATGGAGAAGAGATGAAAGTTGTTTCTGTCTTATTTTACTGTCCTCATTTCTGTTTCATAGTGTGAAGAACTTAATCAGGTGTGACTTGTGTCTGTTCTTCACCCAGACAGGTTTCAAACACTAAGGGAACCCTCATATAAGTGAATACATAGAGCAGCAGCCCAGCATTTACTAGTAACCAGATGACCAAGAGTTCACATTTAGAGTGCCCAGCTGTCCTGTGTTGTGGGGGATGTTCTCTAGCTGCTGCTTCATGTCCCTTATACAGTAATAAATAGCTAAATAGATTTCTGGTGAGGTGCAAAACATTGTTCCAATCTGTAATAGCAGAAGAGCAATGTCAGAGTTTCAAGAGAGCATGAGACATCCAGAAGTGAAACCTGGCAGATTAGTTTTGGATTTGTGATCCTCGGAAGGAAATTCTGAGATTGCTTCTGAAACAGGGATGGTGGCTGTGTTGCTGAGTATTAACCTGCAATGGGGGAGGTGAAATAAGAGATGATTGATGGGCTAAAGGGAAATGCAATTTTGTCTGTGAAATGGTCTGCAGTGCATACAGGAGTTTATGGATAGTGGAGTATCTGGCTTGGAAAATTGTCTTACCCATAGTTAATAAGGTGTGGATTTTTTGAGCTGAGATTTGCTTTGGTTTAGGACTTTACCTTATTTCAAATTCAAGGTGTGGGAATTCTTGATAAGTAGGAAAAGGAGTAGGTACTTGAACTATGCAAATCTGGGCAACATTAACCTCCATGATGACTTTGTGAAGGTCTGAGGCCATGGACAAGCACAGCCTAAAGTTGCTGCCATTGACTTGCAGGGTGCAACTTGCTGAAAGCCATGTCCTAGAAATATGGGTCCAACCTTTTCCTGGGAACCTGAGCTTCCAAATATGGGACACAGCTGAGTGTCCCAAGTGTTTCCTACAGCCTGGTACAGAATTCAAAAAGAAAGGAAGAACCTGCTACCTTATGGTGTACAAAATGCATTTAATATTAGTAATGAATGAATGGATGAAATGTTTCCATCAATAAAATCTACCAAGATGAAAACATCAGCACTTATTTTTCAGGTTTTGTGATGGGTGTGTGTTCAGATGAGTCTGAAATGGTTCTAATTAATGTTATCAAAAGTGTGACATTTAATTAACTCAGTAACACATTGAGCTTAATGATAACAGAGTTTGATTCACCACAGGCAGCAACAAGCTCTCCAGAGCAACTCCAAAGGTGGGAAGGATTGGGAGGAGGAGGAGACTGGTAGTGCACACAAATACACTTTTTGCTGCAGAAAGGCAGAATGGCAAAATAGCTGATTATGTTGTCAATCCCCATCTCACATCAGAGAGACATTCATGAGTTCAGAACACCTGCTATCAGATATTTATAACAATAATCAATTTTCCCAGTCTTAATTATTGTAACACTCATTTGCCACTGAAAGGCATAAGAGGATACATTAGTTTCATACTCTTGAGTCAGATCTGGTCAATGAAAGGGTGCCTTTTTGACATTGAAACCTATTACAAACATTTTCTGAAACTGAATCAGCAAATGAATTTTTTTTAATTTGAAATGGAAATTTCTGCTGTGTCATTCAGCTGATCAATAAGGAGCTATCCAGAAGAAGTAATACAAGTGGGAGGGGAAGAGAATCACACCTCTGCTGCACTGTTACTGCTGGTTTTGCTATCATGTCACTGATTACTCGGATAGCAGCATGAAATTTTCCTCTCCACAATATTTATGAAAATTTAAATGCTTTTCAGAGACATCTTATTTAGTTTAAATAAATAAATAAATAAAAAAGAACTAGGATGAATGGAGACTATGCTTGGGTATCCTGAAGATACTTGATCCTGCAGGATGCTTCTCATCTCAGAAACACAATGAAAATAGGCCATAGGGCATTTAACCCTTGTAGGACTGAGTTTCACTGACTCTCCCATAATGAATTTATGACGTGAGTTCTTAAGAACTTTCAGAAATAAGAAAAATAGTTTGTTCTGCATACAACCTGCCCAACTAGATGAAGTAAAGAAGCTTGTAAGAGAAAGCGAAGTTTTCTGAAGGTGTTTTTGATGACTCACTTTTCATTGCAGGAAAGCTACAGGCAGGAATGAAGCTTGTGGCTGCAGTATATTCCAGAAAGGAGATGGGACAGGAGAAATGCTCCAAGAGACCCTCTCAGGACAAAGTGGTGAGAGGTAGCAGAGCAAAGAAAAGATCAGTAGAAGGTGTAGGGCAAAGCAACAAGTTCACAGATGTTGTGCCTATCCAGTGTGCTTTGTAGCAACCAATTAATCCATGGCCTTGAAGATTCAAATCTGCAATATTTCCCTGATTAAAACTCAGCCTCCACAAGTTTCTGTTGGTATGAGCTAGGAGTGGCTTCTGATTTAAGGTGGGATATTAGGCTGTCAGTCAGGACAGTGTTGTTCTCACCTCACAAATGGGTACTGACAGTTTGAGGGTGAATGGGATGAGGAGGATAAGGCTGGGTCCTGCCTCGGGAGCTGACCCCAGCAGCTGTTCCAAGCCCTGGGCTGTACCATGTGAGCTAGATGATGACTTATTGCTCCTTCTAGGAATTTTATTTGTGTAGTAACGGGCAGAGAAGGACTGCAGTGTCCCTGCAGCAAGACCATCATTACAATGTACTGCTGGGGTTACATTTCCATAGCAGAAGTATGCATATTAAAAAGGGGGGTTGTGCTTGGGGACGGACACACTCTGGCATTTGTGAAATGAGTTGAAGGACCGCAAACAATGGAGCCAAGGTCCCTTCTCCGAAGATGTATGAGGGGGCGTTGGATGCCTGGAATCTCATTGTCATGGGGGGGTTTTGTTCTTCCTTCTTTTTCCTTTCCTTCCATGCAAGCGAGGAAGGGGGCGGGGAGGGGAGGGCTCCACTGCCGTGCTGGGTGCCAGACTTGCTACTGCAGTATCGTACTCAATATTCTGATCACCTTGCAAGTCAAGGAGCCTTGTGGAGCCTGCAGTGGTGTCAGAGTGAAAAACGAGCCACGCCATCACGCTTGGCCAGGCGGTGGCTGCCTGCCCGCAGCGAGTGCCGGTCTGCAGCGTCTTCCTTTGAGAGAAACCCACTTCGAACAGCGTGGTGGGCTGGTGTCCTGCTTTTTGTTTTGGTATGTGTTTATAAGACTATTTCCCATTGCATTTAAATAAGACGTTTCACTGCAGTGGTTCACAATACCAGAGGCTTGAACTCCTTGTCTTAGGGTCTTGGATTCTGCCCGTGATTTGTCAGTCATTTGCGAAGGTGTGGGAAGGAGTGAGGTCAGTTGAATGTGGTTTTGGATGTGTTTTCTTCTCCCTCTCCTGCTGTTTTACATGTTGAGTGAGCTGGAAGAGGCAGTTTCCTGCGATGAAAGGCAGAAGGAATGCACTGGTGTGTGTTTGTGTGTGTACATGTGTTGAGCGAGAAGCAGCTTCTCTGTAGGGAGGTATTGCAATGGTGGGTGTTATACAGACCCCTTGATGCTGTTAACCCAAACTATTGTCTTTTATTTTATTTGTTGTTCGTGGCAAAGGCATTGCCTAGGCAACCATGATGCTTCTCCACTCTTGACTGGCGCATTCCGCGTCATCAGGGTGGGACACAGCAAAGCAGCAGAAGGAGCAGGACAAGAGCTGTTTGGTTCAAGACACTCCGAGACTGATAGTGCTAGTTAGAGGCAACTAGACATCAGGGAAATGCTGCACAGGGTTTTTCCCATGCTGCTCTATCATGTCACTCAGAAGAGGAATGCAGCATTCCCTTATTGTCCCAGGGCTGGTCCTTCCACTCTTGGCTTGGCTGGGCACTTTGGTTGCAGCCTGTTGTTCCCCCTGGTATTTTGGGCATGCCATCTAATCTCTGACGTGATGATACAAATCATTCTTTCCTTGCAGCAACCTCTAGCCTGCCAAGATGACTTTGTGCCATCTCCAGGGAGAGAGGCAGAGGGAGTGACTGGTTGCCTGTTAGGTTACATGTTCTGTTCCCAATGCCTTTGCTGTCAGTGTAGCTGCAGCCCAGATTTGTCAGAGTAAAAATCATTCCTTCCCTCCTGTCTGGAGAGCTGCCTTGTTGTGAAGGCTTGTGATGGCATCTTCAAGGATGGGCCACAAATAAAACAATCCAATTACTCATCCAGCCCTGGAGAACAAGGAAATAACACCTTCTGGGAGCTGCATCAACATGACCTCGCTGCATGGAGACTCTTCTTTATGTTTGTACACTGAGTTTAGGATAAGGTTCCCGGTATGTTCACTAGGAGGGAAGAAGCCCTCAACAAAATTGATTTCCATCCTGACTGGATCAGTGTGAGAGTTTCTGTTTACACAAGGCACAAACACAGTTATATCTTGGGAGTGGCCATCTACCAGCTTTTGATAAGATCTGCTTTGATCTGATATAGTGCAAGAAAAAATAGGAAGGAATATCCCAGTCATCAGGGTGGATCCCTGTCTATTTATCTGTCATTTAGAGAGGGAGGAAGAGAAGGGAGGAAGGGAAGGAGGAAGGAAGGGAGAAAGTGAGGAAGGGAGGGAAACTTATTATTATCTCTTTAGCTGCAAGTGCCTGGACATCATTCTGCATATTAGTTTATTACAACTGGCTTAGGCTAATGGAACTGTGATGGTGTAGAGTCATGAAGACAGAAATTATTTTATTAAAAATGTTGGCAATATAGCTAACAATTCAAGCTTGCTAGCCATTCCTGTCTTGGGATAAAATGAAAGGTGGTGTAAAAGTTTTACTGCTCAGTGTACAGGTCGCATACAAATCAGCATTCTGGCAAAAGAATATAAAATGTTCCACAATGTGGAATTGCTCTCACAGGGACGTTCTGAAGGTCCCACTCAGATGCATTTCTACTTAGAACATCCCCTTGGGTCCAACCATAGAGCTGAAATGTTTTGAATTTTTAAAGCCCTTGCACAGCTTTTTCTGTGATTTTTTTCCCCTGCTACTTACTTATTTTTTACTTATTTATTTGTTTATTTTCTGCCCTTTATTTTTAAAATCGAAGAGGGAAGATAAAACACTATCTAACAAGGAGTGGTAAGAAGGGACATATTTTTGGTTTTGAGTGAGAAGAATCAAGGAGACTCTTATGCTGATAATGTAACAGATTTCTTTTGCAGGTGACAGTGAAATCCCTTCCTAAATACTCAGTTTGGTCTATCTGAAACATTTGATTTCACCCACAATGAAAGGCTGTGTTTTGTTTTAGGTCTTTTAATCAAGATTTAATTTTTATTAACAGTCCCATCCTCTGGTTTCAAAATAAAACCATATATATATCTACACACACACACACATAATGTTGGATTGAAATGTACACCAAATTTCTAAACAATGTTTTTGGGGGGATAAATACTGAATTAAAATATTACAACAGTGGAAAAATAAATCGCCTTTTTCCCATTCATTGAAAATCATTCCCTGAGTTTGCCAGGAAACATCATAAATTATGCACTTCCCTCTTCAGGGGAGCTAGTTTTAGGAGTTGTCTTTTTTTGCCCTATCTGCTTTCAGGAAAGGAGACTTTGTTTTGTCATTTCCTTGCTTAACTGAAATGTTTATGCACCCAGGGAGGATGGAGTGAGGCAGGTAAGCCCTGACCTGGAGCATTGCTGGGCACGCAGCCCTCTAAGTGATCTTGTCACAACAGGCTGATCAAAACTCGTGATGACAATTTTATGGAGGAGACAGTAATCCCTCAGGGGGGAAAGGAGTATGATTGGAAGAGTATCAGGTGGGTGCTGCCTGCTCAAGTGGATAGAAGTTTGTTCTCCCCATGTGGCCAACACTGGCCATTTTTCTGCCCCTCCTCATAGCACTGATGCTGGGCTTAAGGCCAAAGGTACACTCTTAGCTATCAGAAAGCATGGTCCTCCTCTCTCCACTCATGTTTGTACCTAGGAAGAGAATAGGTGATTACTCTAGTTTCAGGAAGATGTATGTTCAGAGGATGTCCCAATACTGCTTGAGCTCTGGCCAGCACCAAGTAAAAATATTTTCCTTTCTAGATGTATTTTTCTTTTTTTTTCTTTTTTTTTTAATCTCACCCCACAGCAAATAAGTGAAGTGAACTGGAGAGACAAGTCCAAATTAGTAAGAGGCTGGAAGCATGCCCACGGGCAGTGAGCACCAAAGGGGATGGGGAGGGAGTGTGGATGCAGGAACCCAGCTCCCAAGGTGAAGTTGCCCTTTCCAGTGCAGTCAGGTTGTGGGTGAGATCAACACCTCCTCCCTCTTGGGAGTCTTGTGCTTCAGCCTTGCTCTTGCCCTGCTTTTGACCCTTTTGTTTCACTGGCTTGTAGGTAGAGCTGTTAGGAGGGAAGTAAAGCTAATGAGGAATGTATCTGTCAGATACTTTGGGAAGAAGGCTTCTCCATCATCTCTAAATATTTCCATTTTCCTCTGTCTCTGTATCTTTCTGGACAACTGATCATTTAATTGTTCCTTTCCGGCAGATGTGGGGTCCTTCTGTAGAGACAAATGGTTTACTGACTCATGTGACTTGTATTTAATATGTAAGTTCAAACTGTAGCTTCAGCTTGGTCCCCTCGGTACCACTCCAGTGATGCATGGAGGAGAGAGAGCTGATCTAAGGAGTTAAATAGGTGCCTTCTTATATAAATGAGCAGAAAACTGGAAAGGAACATCCAGGCTAGTGTGCAATCCAATAAATCTGAATGTCAAAATCACAAAAAGCTGGTTGTGGGTAGCACAAATCACAACAGCCTGGTAGCTACTCTGTCCAGCATGTCCAGAATGATGGGCAGAGAGATAGAGAGTGTATAAAGATGACACAAGTATCACTGTGGAACACCTTTCCCATTCAAGATGCCTTAAAAAAGCATTCCATTTTGTATCAGGAGCTTCACCTCCAGTTGCCTTCTTTCTTCATCCCTGACTCTTCAGAAGTAGGGAAGTTGGCAGCTCTGGTTCGATGGGGCTAATGGGAAATCCTATAGACTTTCAAAGTGAAGCGTCCTGTTTGCTTGTGAACAATCCCATGGAAGGATGTAGATCATAACATGAGGAAGGTGGCTCCAGAGGGCTTTTGTGTGCCTTTTTCAGAAAAACTAGTAGAGAAGCACTTGAGAAAGAAGTCTAGATAGAAAAAACAGCACCAGCATTTTGGTCATACTTCTTTTAGGAGGTAGCAATGAAATAGGGACATGGTTCATGCTGTTTCATTGTGAAGCCTTATCTGAGCTGTGGTATTGCTTTATTCTGCTTTTCTCCTGAAAGACCAGTCAAACACCAGGCTGCTGTCAGACTCCAATGGTTGGCATGATCCATCTCTATCATGTCCATGTGGCTGCTGCAGGGAACCTTGCTTCCATAAAACCACTGTCGTGACCAACAGCAGCAGTGCACTGTGGCTTGGAGCTGAGCAGGCTTCTGGGACAGACTCTGCTCTGATTTCGGTGATTCATGCCTGAGTAATGTCCTTTCACTTCCAGAGAGAGGGAGTGTGACAGGCGGGCACTCGATCTGTTCTGACAGGGAACCTCTACATCAGCCGTGCAAGGGAATTTGAGCAGATCGGGGGCTCCAGTTTCATTCCAAATGTGACAGGGCTGTGTAAATAAATAATCCCAATCTACATAATTATCTCTTTCTCAGGAAGTCATCACATAAGTCAGGCTGATATCAAGGGATGCTGTGTGTGGAATTTGTGCATCCAGAGCTGGGTTCTTCTTGGCCTCACTGCTTGGTTGGTTTGAGAAGGGTGAGATTTTGTGCACTCTTGAACATCACAGATTTTCTTCTGAGGAAGATCAAATGCTTGTATCATTTTCACCAGAAAAATGCCATCCACGGCAGACTTCCAGTGGTGATTGAAAGTGTGAATTCTCATGCAAAGGAATTCTTTTGCATACAGTCATCTGGGAACTGGGCCTTTGATTTTCATTTATTATTCTCCCTGGCAGCATGTTCAGTCAGTATGCAGATTTCCTTCTTCATTCAATTTTCAGTGGGCAGGAAGACTACAATTAGTCATATTATCATCACTGTGAATAAGAGGGAAACACTGAACTGGATCTTTATGAGCCTGTAGTTGCAGTGGGATGATGCGGTTTCATTACACGAGTAAGGTATGAAAAGAAGCTTCGGCTCCTTATCATCTTCCTCTTTTGTGGGACTTTTTGTCTTTTGCTGTTATTCCTTCTCCCCAAGTCAGCTTAGACAGGGAAATCACTGGATGGGACAGAGTTGCATCTTGAAGAACTGACAAAAACACATAAACTAACAGAGAGGAAAGTTGGCTGGAGAAGCAGCGGAGGGGCTTGCTGAGGAAAGACCACTGCAGGCTGGGCTGAAGTGTATTTTCAAAGATGCTTCCCATCTAAACCTCACTGATTTGGGACCTACATGCTAAAGCACACAGCTCAGAAGCTGATTGTGCTGCAAGACGGGATAAACACAACAGGCAAGGGGATACTCCTCTGTTTCACCAAGAGGATAAATATATTCATTGTACAAGTAGGATTTTTAGGGATGGGGTAAGGAACTACGTTTTCTTTTTTCATGAAATTACTTTACAGGGTTTGGATCGAATTAATTTTCTTGAGAGGATTCAGATTGGTGGAGTCTGTCTCTGTGCTCCCTTTCTTGCTATCAAAGGTAATTTAGGTGTTATGTGTACTTGCTTTGCTCTGAAACGGTTGGAGTCTCTAGAGCATATATTCACATGCTGGAACTGATTCTGATGCCTAGTTGGGTTTGAAAAGAAATGTAATTTCCCTGAATTATAAGAGGAATGGGGATTTGGGAGTTGACCATAGTGTTGTGCTATGCTTATGTTTCCATGCTGTTAATAAATCAGGGAGAAAAAAAAAATTAAAGACAGACATTTTCTGTTGCCCTTATCCTGGAACATTATTAATTCACCAGCAAAAATTCATTTGGGAGAACCTGGTAATTTCTTCAACTTCATATGATGACACTTCCATGGCTTAGTAGGTCCTCTGGCAGCAGCTTGCTATGATTCCTCATATTGTTGAGGATCCTCAAGCTGCAGATTAGAGGAGTCTCTTATACCCTGCATGAGGCCACAGGGATACAACAGAACTTGACAGAAATCATAGTAAAGAAATGCTGTTTTTCCACAAGCAACCAAAGACAGGAGCCAAATATCTTGAGTGGGTTCTCTGAAGATTAATAAGGAATATCTGAGGGCTGCATGCCCAGTAACCACACCACAACCCAGCTGCTCCCAGCACATCCCTGCCTTCCTGGTTTTGTGGAACACATGGGATGCCCATGTCTTTGGGACTGTGCTGCTGTGTAGTATTGGGTTGAAATGGATAGAGGAGATGCACGCATGGAGACTGACTGCAGAAATGTCATTTCCTTAAGAAACCAGGCAAGATGAGAGTTTACTTCCAGTAGGAAAATGCTGCAGAGCATTGTGCCCTGTGTGCTTTGACTTCTGGCTGTCCTCGTTCTATGGACTCCCCTCTCTCTCCTCATCAGGATGATCTCCCAAGCTCCCTCTAATTTTTTGTCTTCTTCTTCTACATTTTGGCTCTATTTTGATTTCCTGGTGTGATGCCTATTACACTAATGAATCCAGGGAGTCATGTGGCTGGTGGCAGGTATTGACCCTCCTGTCATCACACTGCTGCTGTCCCCCAGCCTGACAAACCCAGCTGTTCTGCTGGCAGTCCGTGTGCTTAAAACTGATGGTTTGCCTCAATTTGACTATGTAGTGTGCTTTTCCTGCTCTTATTCAGGTGTTCTTTGCCACCATCTCTGATGAATTCTGTAAAATTTGGACTGCTATCTCATTAAAGTATAGCTTTTAATCACTAACTTCTTCATCCCTCCCTTTCGCCTTAGCTGGTAATGCTGTAAGCTGTTTAAGCAGTGCAATTTTAGCAGAGCTATTTTTTGAAACTCTAGGTGTTCCAACTAATTAATGTGAACAGAAATTATACTACTGGAGCCATGTCCAGTGCTAGGATATTTGACTGTGTCACAAGACCATTCATTGTATCTTTTCTATTTTAATTTCACATTTGGATATGTAAGAGGCCCCGGACTGAGTCTCTGAAGATGGGTCCTAGGAAAGTCTACATGTCTGGGTGCATGTTTATCCTGTTCTTCTGGCCCCTGGAGGAAGTGAATCTCTACTCCTCAGCTGATGGGAGGAACCTGTTTTCACCCCTGATGCTTATCTAGTGCTTCCAAATTTGATCACTTTCATCTGCTATTAGTCTGACACTGGAGTACAAATTCCCAAGAGTAAGTTTTGTGGACATTCGGTTGAAAGAAAATAACATGGGGTATTTTTTCCATCAGATTCCTTTGACCAAGCTATGCCAAATCTTAAGATGAAGGGTGAGCAATCCCTCCCTTTCATTACTGAGTTTTTCCAAGACAAAGCATGTCATTGTTATTGATCCATGGCATCTGCATTGTTTCAGCTATGCTTGCTGTTTTCCTTTTCTCCTGAACTAAGGTGGTCAGGAGGCTCTTGTGGATAGGGGCTTTTTGCTGGGAGAAGCTTTTTCCTCTTGCAGTGCTATGTGAACACTGTCCAATGATCAGATGTCTTGTGCAGATAAGTTCTAATACCTTCTATTTTCAGAGACCAGAGATACAGAGGAAACAGCAGACAGCCATTTACTGAGCCAGTGTCTTAAGGAAACAACTCAGTGGTTCTCTGGAAATGAAAAATTCAGACCTGTAGTCCTGCATGTGTACATCTTTTAATCTCAGGCTCCCCATCCTGGGCCTGCCTGCTCCCTCCTCCCCATCCCATCTTCCACATATCCATCTTCAGTTTCTCCCCTCCTGCCAATCACCTGTCCCTAATTCCATTGGAGTTGTTGCAGCAGGGTACTGTGTGCCAGGAAAGATTATTCTTGACTGGTTGCCAAGTCTCCTGCTCTTACTCTGGCACGCAGATAAAATGTTAATAGAGCCGAATGTATTTGACACAAAGGGTGAAACTGCATGTTCCAGGCACGGAGCCTCTCGCCATCCATTTAGCAGTGGCACAGGCTACATCCTTCCAGTTCAGTTTTGCTTGCTAAAGAGGAGCTGACCAGGGACTTTCAGGTTTGACAGAAGCCAGGCAGGGATTACACCTTCCTTGTGGCAAGAAGCTTAAGCAGTGTTGCCTGCTTGCTGATGGGTACACAAAGAGAAAATTAATTTCTAAGGATAAGTCTGGAATTCCTTTTTCTGAAGCGGCTGACATGGGTGTGGGAAGAGATGAAGTAGATTAAAATGTGACCTGTGTTCAACTCTGATAATTTTTGCAAGTGATGAGGCTTCCCAGCAGGCTGAATGTGGGCTGAGGTCAGGCCAAGTGCAGAAGGATATGTCAGTATTAACCATTCTGCACAGCACAGTTTGGGGCAGGAAGAAGATGCTGCTCAAGTTCAGCCAGCCAAATCTCTCCAGGTCTTGCCAAAGAAGAAGGTCATAATTTTTGCTACGTTTGATGTGGCCAGCAAAGCAGAATGAGAATGTTCTTAATTAAGCCCTTGTGAGAGTGTCTCTGTGCATCTCAACTGACAGGGTTGTGTTGTTTTATTGTTTTCTCCTAAGGGGAATTCCAGGCTGAAACATTTCTAGGTGAAAATTGTTTCCTTTTAAAGTCCATAATGGAGAATTTCCTCTGTAAATTCTAGAAGTAAGTTATATTTTGTCTTTGGCAACTTCCTTTGTTTAGTCAGGAATGGTCTCTCTCAAACCACAGCAGCAGATACATATGGAGAGGGCAGACAAACAAGGTGCTGCCACTTGAGCAAAGAAGATCAGGGAGGGCTGAAGTGACCTGATTATCCACCTATTCAGCTAGTAGAAGCTGGATAATCTATCTTCACAGTGGTAACATACTGCCATCATCCATGCAGATTATTGCCTTCCACTGTTTTAAAGGGGGGATGTGGGGCTCGTTGCTGCTGGACAGAGCTTTGCCTGGAGCCATGTCCTGCGGGCGTGGGGATGCCACATGATCAAAGCTGTGATCAGGTACTGAAATACAAGCTCGGTAACTGTGTTTTTATACAGAGAAGCAAATAATTTTGCTCCTCAGAAGCACACACTGGATTGCTTTTCATTGATAATTTTTATCCTCTTGAGGGAAAGGCTCTTTTAATGGTGAAGTGCATGTCTTCTTCAGTCAGTATGTGGTTTCTCTCTTCCTTCCCTTCCCCTCCACTGTATGCAATAAACTCATCATAAGATTTATTAATGAACTGTCATGGTGATTTCCTTGAGTACCTTATTTAGCTGGAAATTACTCTAGGGACTGGACCCTGTATATGCTGAAATCAGTGGAAAATTCCCATCTACTTCAACAAGCTGTAGGTAAGACCTGTGTCTAATTAGGGAAAAACAAGAGCTCAGATGGCTCCATGTGCTGGGAGACAAGCACTGTTCCAGCAGAGGGTGGGGAGAAGCTTTTAGACTTTATTTGTTAATTGTATCATGATCTCCCAGAGGATTCCCTGTCCTGGGCCAGGCACAGTGCAATCACAAAACAAAAACTCAAAAAATCTGTGATCTTGGCCTAGAGCAGGTAGAGATGTGGTGATTGCAGCCTGACATATAATAACTCAAGTGCGTAGGGATACTCCATGGGAATACTGTAATTGGAATATTTTTCATTTGGCTCCAGCAAGAAAGAGGCAATATTTAACACATTAACCTATTAACATCCACTTAAGCGTTGTTAAGGGACAGTGCCAGAACTCTGAGCTCTTAAAATCCTGCCCAGGTTGCTTCAGAGCTTTCAGGACTGATCTAAAAGGGTTGGCAGAAGTGAATTTCTTACACTTGCTGCAATTAAAAAAGTCATCTTTCTGGGATGCAGGGAGAATCGGAATGATGTATACGGTCAAAAATGAGCTTCAGGAGGTGATGGGAAACACAGCCAAGAGCTGCAGATGGCAGGAGCCTTTATTTTAGAAAATCCTTTCCTCCTTTTCACCTCTGATTTATTTAGGATGTTTGAAGAAATTACTTGCTGAACATGTAGGCACAGTATGATTTGTTTATTGGAATCCCAGGTGGACAATAAGCTGTGCCTTTGCAAGTGTGAGCATTTTGAGCCTTGTGTTCCTGTGTTCAGGAATTCAGCTGCAGTGTGGTGGTTTGATGTCTGGGTACATGTCCTGTGCTTTGATGCCCTCAGTCACCCTGGGGACCATGTCAGGCTCAGCCACATGGCACAAGTTCCTCTGGCTTTGGAGGGGTAAAGCTGCGGCCATGGGGCTTGGCTGCTCCTGTAGTAGAGCTGCAGTGTGGATTAGGGGTGGGTTGTCATCTTAGTGTTACCACACACTGAACACTTGTCCCCTGCTCTCTGGAGCCACCATATCACCTCTTTTCAGTCTTCAGAGCCTCCTGACTCATCACCAGAGGTTTTGACCTGGTGACTTTGTTCTCCTTTTGATGTTGAATGAGCATCCTGCTTTCAGAGGTTTTCAAGTGTTGATCAACAGAGGAAGATCTGTGGTATTATGCCAGTATTCTAGGAGGAAAAGCATGTTCCTTTTTTCACATTCTCACTCCTTGGGAGATCTCCAGACCTGTTTTGGTACAAATTGTCGGGGAAAGGTGTTTATAGGGAAGTCAATTCCCCCTGGAATGGATGCAGGACTATTGCTACTTCATCACCCAGGGTACCCAGGTGTCATGGTAATTACTTGGAAGTCTAATCACTGAGTAATCGGGAGGCAATATAATTAGTACCTGGATGCAGAATATGTAATTACTGTGTTGTGTAGTGACAGGTTATTTGCCAAGTATATCTTTCTTAGTTACCAAGTAATTTAAGAGAATTTACATGGCATTTCTGTCTGAGACACACGAAAAAATCAGCCAGCTGAGATCTCTGCAGAGTACTATAAACTTTCTGCCAGAAGGATTTGTAAGCTTTTTCAAGCGAGCAATGTTGGAAGAATTTGCTTTCTGCCTTTCTTTTTCCTTTCAATACAGAAGTTCTCTGCCCGTGTAGTGTTACCAAAGGAAAGTTTTCTTTTATTTCCTGCCATGTGGAACATGTGTGGCAGCCAGGAGAGAGAGAAAAGAGATAAATGAAGAGAGAAAAACTCGTTTGAGAGGAATAAATAATAATAAAAAAAAAAAATAGAGTTTTTGGGCTTTGAGATGTCAAAGCAAACTGCCCCATCTCCATCACAGCCTGAGCACTGAACATCTCAGTGGGGCTCAGCGTGTGGGACTTGAGGCAAGAGAAGTAGATGAGGCAGCTCCAGGCCATGTGTCACCAAGTGCAGAGGTTAAAAGTGAAGCTTCACAGGGTCCCCAGCGAGTGGTGAAGATGGCTTTTGTCCAAAATGCCATGAGCTCCAAAGGACATTTCAGCAGGATTTCTGCAGTGGCAGCCGTAGGGAACAACAAAATTTATGGCTGTACCTATGCTAATGACCTGCAGAGGCAAAGCAGCCATTTGTTTCACGCAGCCCCTGTTAAAGCACAGCAGCATCTTTTCCCTTTCTCTCAGTAGGGGAACGAATGGTGTTTACAAACTGTCCTTCTTTCTGCCTTTGGAAATACCCTGCTATGGTAAATCACAGAAGACAGCCTGTTAGAGCTGTGTCCTCATTTACATGGGATTGGGGGGCAGGATCAGACAACACATCACTGAGGTAGCTCTTTTCATCACTGCACTTGGCCTTAATTACATTATATCTCCCTCTCAAGAGAAATCTCCAACACTCTGGGCTTCCATAAAGTAATACTTTATCTTCTTTTTCATTAAATAGTAATACTCATTAGGGCAATATAACATACAGCTTTTCCTTCACCATCTAATGAGCACCTCCTGAGTATAAACAGACCAAGGTTTTGTATTTTAGCTATTGAGAATTTGATGGTTTCACCTAACAAAGAACAAATAACAGATAAGAACAAATAATAGTCCCTCCCAAACAAATAACAGATATATTCTCTTTTGATATCTTTTTGTGGTGTTTTGCAGCATTTGCGTTTGGATGAGTTTCTCTTTTTTTACTGATACCTTGCAGCCAATGTTAGAGAGGTAAACCACAGCCATCACATTTTCTGCAAAATGAACTTGGCTAATCCTTTGCATTCAAACCAGCCCTCACCTCTCTGTCGAAAGATACAGCTTATGCTCTAGTCCCAGGGAATGCAAATACTGTTTGCAGAAATAGTGCTATCCTGGCTACTTCATTATCGTGTTTTTATTGCCACGGATCCTGGAGCTTTATAGGAGCTACCAAATCAATAATGCTGTGACATTCATACATTTCTCAGCTCTGCTGTGTATGGTGCAGCATGAAAGCATGTGGTTCTCTGGAGCTATACCTGATAGTGATATTTGTGTACCCATATAATCCTTTTTATCTATAGTTTACAGATCTTAATTAAGATTTACAATGCTATTGTCAAGTGTATTTTTGAGTCTGGGCAAACCAGGATGGCCAGATGTTAAAGAGGAGGGTTTCAGAAAAGCTCAGGCTTTTTTGTCAAAAGCATTGAGCTCCCAAAGCAAGAAACTCTTTGGCAGCCAGGCTGCTTTGCAGGGAAAAGCTGCTTTTCTCTGAAGTCAGTACTGGAGCCAGGGACTGCAACCCTGGAGTTCTGACACACCTTTGGTGACATTCCCTGCTCCCCTTTTTCCATTTTTGCAGCATTTTTGAAAAGTATTTGATTTTTGAGAATCTGTTGCACACAAACTTTTATCTTGCCTCCCCCTCTCTAATCTGGGGAGGTTTTCCTTGCAGATTTTAAAAATAACTAACTAAATAGTTATTTACTAAACAGCAAAAATAACTAAATAAATACAATCAATTTGATTCACTCTAGCTTCTGGAAACACTATTCTGGAGACAAGGAAGCTTCCAATTTCCTACATGAGTCATGATGTTCTTGGATTCAACCTATCAAACTGTATCAGCAAATCATATTATATAATGTAATATAACAAGACACAACTGCCTGTGTTTAACCTAGAAAAGATTAAAAAACATGTCCTACCATGGTCATTGGGCTGTCCTGGCAAAATTGTCATTCTCTTTTCTGTCCAGCTGCTGCCCCTGCTGTCCTCCCCAACCTGCTGTGCTTGGAGAAAAATGTCATTTTTAGGAACAAAGATCTGAGCAAGTCTGGTAACAGGGAAGCAAGTCCTGTTTGTGCCACTTCTCTGTTTTGGAGGCTGAGTGCTCTAAGGTCATGTCCAGGGTTTCGTGTTTTAGAATTACACAGAGCCAACATCCTCTGGTTGAAAACTGATGCAGTAATTGTGACATGGGAGTGGAGGGGGAAGACTTGAACTGCTGGTGCAGCCTTGTTCTTACATGTGAAGTGGAAGGAAAAGGATTGTGTAGATGTGAATGAAAAATCATTTCTCCTTCAACCGTGCAGAAGGAGGGGAGTTGGAGTTTTTTGCTCTGTTTCTGGGTCTTACATTTGCCTGGTGCAAGTCACAGCCCAGGAACAGCCAGAAGAATTGCTGGAAACAGTAGAACTGGGGTTACTACAGCAAGATGTTCTTTTCTCCTTTTTAGCTTTTGCAGATGTAGGGAAGGCTCCCAGCCAGTATTGCAGTCCTGCAGGGGGTTGGAGAAATGAAAAGAGGTGTATGAGTGTGAAATTATTAAGCATGGGGACATGTAGGCACCACTGGTCTGCCTTGGGACACATCCCAGCTGGCCTTGTTCCTGGGGCAAGGAGGAGACAAACATCTGTGTTCAGTATTCCCCATGTACCCTGGAACCTGCGCCCCTCTAGCCAAAAAATCTACTGTGAAAGGGTCACCTGAGCAGTTCAGCTGTGGGGCTATTTACTGACTAAAGGTCGGTGCAAAAGAGGAGCTTTCCATAGTGTTTTTGAGAGAGGAAATCTGTGAATAGGTGCAGCTCCCTGTGCCCTGGCAGCTTCCTTTTGCTATCGCAGGCCTGGCTTCAAGGGCTGCTCTTGTTTAGGCAAAGTCTGAGGATCAGTGGGAGCAACAGAATTCAATTTCTGAGCTTTCTCATTTCCCATGGAGACTCTCCCCTTTTCTCTCCCAGGACCCGGTGAGCAGCAGCCCAGAAACAAATCTAACTTAGCACTCGCTGGACATTTTGTGTCTGAGGTGTTTTTGGCCTTGGCAGTGTAAAGCATCATGTGTGTTTGAGGACATTAAGCAGGAAGAACAAGAGTCTTGTTTCAAGGGTGATTGGGAAAATTGTGCCTTAGGAATCACAGTCCAAGGGACAAATGTTGGTGAGCAGCAGAGGCATTAGTGCAATACATGATCTGGCAGGGCTAGAGGGGAATCAGTAGAAGAACCTGCCCAGGCTTCTTTTAAGCATCACAGTGATGCACCTCTCTGCAAAGCCATTATGGAGAAATGTCTCAGGGAGGAGATTTTAATGTGTTTCAGCATGAGGTAAATGATCGCCTGCTGACAGAGGCTGGCACCCTCTCTGTGCCAGCCAGCCTCCACCGTGAGCAGCCAGTTCCCAGGCAAAGCCATGGCTAGTCCTTTGTGAGGTGCAGCATGGACAACAGTATTAGCACTGCTTTGCTACCAGTTACACTTTAAAAAAAAATAAAGAAATAAAAACCCCCAAAACTACTCAACAAGCCCCGAGAACAACAGCAGCAGCAAAATCCTCAAGCTGTGCTGGAACAGAAAGTAATTAAGAAATATTTCATATCTCCAAGCGGCCCTGAAATTTTTATTCCTGTGCATGAAGCTCCGTAGGCTCCTCACGGGCGGCTGCTGCTGCTGCGTTTCAGTGCAATAAATCCTGTTGCCTTTGGAGCCTGACAGCCAGCCTGGGATGTGATCAGAAAACCAACAGGCATTCTCTGTAAGGTTTAGTCCTTGCCTGCATCAGCTCTTATTATACCAACCAAACCACGGTGTGCTCCAGGTGCAAACCAGTAGCCAAAATGCTGATCTGTCTTTGGGAGATAAAGATCAGGAATGTGGGGAGTGGTGTCAAGAGGAGAGATTGGGAGACTTGGAATTTGGACAAATATGCCCCCATTTGCAATATCTCCACCCCAAACCCTAGACACTCAACCAATCTGTCCAGCACTACCAGTATTTGTGGTCTTGTCAAGGTTGACAGGTCCAGAATTGAACTTATCTGGGAAAAAAACCAATGGTGTGCTTTAATCTACTGCCAGTGAGCTGTCTCAGTGCATCCCAGTGTGGTGCAGCCTGGTGGGATTTGGCTCAGGGCTGCATCTGGCACAGAGCTGCAGGAGTTGGGGCTTGGTATTGGTGTTCCTGGATGTACCTGCTGGCAGGTGAGAGGCTGACACCCCACCTGGGTAAGCTTAGCTGAGACAAAATGTCCTGCACTGTTACCAGCTGCTCTGGGTGGGAGACAGGAGTGGGCAATCTCTCTTTTATTCCTAGTCATAAAGAAAATGTTTCTGAAACTGCGACACAAACTGTTTCTAAAACCATTAACTGCAAGAGAACCTCTAGTTATACCTTTGAATTCAGTTTGTTGTTTACAGGCTTAATTCTTCCAGATCTCAATTCTGGGGAATACGATTCCTCACCCTCCTTCCCATCAATCTTATTCTTCACAAAATTCAGAGAACCACCAGGCTTGTGTTACATCATGTTAAAGAAGTGCGACAGAGGAAACAGCTGGAGCATTTACAATTATTAGCATCTAAACCCTTAGGAATCACACACAGAGGGCAGGGACAAGACTCCTCTGGTTCCTCACCCTGCAGGGGGTGGGATGTGACAGTCTCTGTCTGAGGCAGGTAGCTTCTCTAAGCCCTGGGTCGTGAGTCAGCTTGCAGGCTGTGAGTTCCATTTTCTTCCTTTTCCTCACATTTGCCATCAGGTGAAGCAAGATGGATAGGATGTTTTGGTGTGGGGGTGACTTCATCAACTTTTTTGTGTTTCATAAGAAAAGCATTGTTTTTCAGTATGAGAAAACAAAAGCAGTGTTATTTTTAAACAAAGGCTTCATTTTTGACTGCAGCTTAGTACTCTTCTTTTTTTTTCAGCTTTCACTTTTGTAGCCTAGTATAACTAAAATTTTGAAAAGGAAGTAATTTGAAGGTGAAAACCCAATCATTTTGGTTTAGAGTCAACCAAATTGGACACGCAATCACATTATTTTTTTACTAGAGAAACTGTCAAAACTGAAAGTTTGTTTAAGCACTTTCCTGAGTGTCAAAGACTCATTTCTGTTCTAAAAACCTTGAACTGGAGTGATGCCCAGGTATGCTCCCTCTGTGGATGATTTTGTTCCTCTCCAAGTGTCCGTAGCATAGATGAAGCAAATTGTTGGACCTTGAAAGTTTCACTTGAGGAATGTAGAGGAAATCCAAAGCCTCAGAGCCTCGCAGGAGGTACTGATTGAAGGGTGCTTGTCCTGTGTGTGCTGAAATTTCAGCCCCTTCCTGCTGTCCAGCTGCATTGCCTAAACTGCAGCAGCTGCCAGTGGCTGTCAGGATCTGAGCTCCCTGGGGAATGCAGGCAGCTGCCTTGCTGAAAGCTTTCCCCCTTCTCCTCCTCGGAGCACTGATTCAGGGGAACAAATTGAGTCCATCTCTTTACTGCTTTTTCTATTTCCTTCTTCTGTATTCTTCCTTCCTTCTTTTCCTCTTTGTTTTCTTTCTCCTCCTCCTTCCATGCATGAACTAATTGACGTCTGATCTATTCAGAGGTTTGGCCCTAAAAAGTAACCTTCACTTAACTGCTCACATAACTTGCCTGTCACTTTTGATAACAGTCAGGGCATCATTTTTGCAAGTGTTCAACAGTAAAATTACTGCTTTGCTCTTGTCAAGCAAATGAGCCCTGAGGCTTGTGTGAAAACCATTAATGATGATGCCACGGTGGGACTGGTGCACTGGGCAGCCTGCACAAGCACCGATTCGCAATTCACTGTGCCCCTGCTGAGCAGTTTAGGTTTAATTAACCTGCATTAATGCCTGCTGGGATAGCATTTTCTGTGCCTCCTTTTTCAGGAGGTCAAGTGGAGCTGGAGACAGCTGCTGATGTCTCAGGTGCCCTGTGTACGTGGCTGGGATCCTGGAAATGTTTATGGCTGTGGTGTGGAAATAAACCTGCTTATTATTCTCATAAAACTGGTGGCTGTAGCCTTGGGCTTTTCCAGACTTGCTGAGCTGCTGGAGAGAATTATTGACGTCACATAAACCTGCCACAGCGTGGGGTGCTGGGGCAGAGAGCTGTGCCTGTGATGTGTGTTTGTGGGGATGACGGGCTGCAGAGCTGCTGGAGGGTTCTGCAGAGATCATGGGGGTATTTCTGTTCTCCAGAAGTTGTTTTCCATCTGTATCTTTGCAGTAAAGTAATGAAGTTTACTTTTAATGGCAAAGAACTCTAAGACTGGGATTTGTCTTGCTGAGTCTACACCCGGCTGTTATCAGGAGTGTGAGCATCTACCACAAAAACAGTAGTACTTATAGTCATGAGGTTCACAGAATCACAGAATATTCTGAGTTGGGAGGCACCCCCGAGGATCATAGAGTCCACCTCTAAGTGAATGGCCTGTACAGGGATCAAACCCGTGATCTTGGCATGATTAGCACCATGCTCCAACCAACTGAGCTAATCTATTGCTATTACACTGATTAGTAACAGGCAGAGGCAGGGGACTACTCCACCTGGTACTGGAGCTCAAGAGGGTTTTGAGATCTTAAAGGCAACTAGCAAGGTAAATCCTATTTCTTTAAGAAATTAAGCTTCAATGGGGCTCTGCTGAATCCAGTACCACTCCTCTTCTGCAGAAAAAAACTACAATGCTTAACTTTCTTCTTGTTTCTTTACCATTTATGTGTCCTAGAAGGACAAGTCCAAGAATCAGATCTCCCCACATATGAAGTTCAGATGAGACATGGGTCTTCCAATGAACAGTGCTTGCTTGTGTCTTCATGTGGCTTGATGAATGGATGAAAGGAATTACTAGTGAAGTGGCCATTAGCACGTATTTACATAGGTTAATTGCATGGGATAACAAAAGACCAATTTGATTTTCAATGGGGCTACTGATGGAGACATCTTCCTGACAGTGCTTCATTACCTCTTTCCTTGACATTGAATTATATTTTTTCAGACCTCAGCAGGCTATAGGTAAGAATTTAGAAAGATCTCTGGGTCATGTCAAACCTTACTTTTGTAGTTCTGGGTATTTGATTTTGATGTGGCATGTATGTTTGAATTTATTGAATTTACCCTTGTATTCCAGTGAGATTTCTAAGGAGGGAAATCACCATCATTCACACATACAACAAACTTTAGAATCATAGAATGCTTTGGTTTGGAAGGGACCTTAAAGATCATCAGGTTCCAACCCCCTGCCCATGGGTGCTAGACCAGGTTGCTCAGACTCCCATCCAATCTGTCCTCGAACACTTCCAGGGATGGGGCATCCACAGCTTCTCTGACCATCCCATGCCAGTGACTCACCACCATGGTGAATGACTATTACAAACTTTCATCAACAAAGATGAAGAACAGATGGATTTAAGGCATCTGAGTACCTAAAATCTATGTAATAGGCATTATTGCTACCAAAGATCCACAGTCATCCTATTCCTTAGTTCATACTTAGTCCATACTGGACTAAGTATGGGCAGTTGGAGTTCATCCTGCTTTTCCTGGGCTGAGCACCACGTTTGTCTTGGTAAACCACTTCTGCTACCCAAGCAAACCAGGTTAGAGCTGGTTCTGTCATGTCTACATTAGTCTGCCATCTGCCACCTACACCGAACCTCCCCTTGGCTGCAGTCCAGGGCTCTTGCAGACTTTGCAGATGCTCAAGCACCCCAGTGGCTGCAGGATGGGAGTTTAAATAAAACAGAGCATTGATGTGGAGATGAAATTAATTAATGTCCCTGCTATTAAATTACTGTCTCTAAGGGAAGACTTTCATTTTGTCTCCCAGATGACAGTGTTTCATTAGGGACAAAAAAAGATTTGAGAGCTCAAACTTTGAAACACTTTATAACAGGTTTATTTATAAATAATAGTTGCATAATTTTTCCTATGACCATAGTAGAATACAGAGTTTGGCCCTCTATTTTTTGATAGGAGAATTACTGTGAAAAACCTGTTCTGGTGAACTCCTAAGTTGCAAGGGAGTCCTACCCATTTCTTGAAGATCAGTCACTGACATTCTGCACAAATCAGCAGCTGAACACCTCAGTGAAGCTGCCATTCTCTTATGTATTAATTTATTCCAAAAAGGTATGGATGAAGCTGCACACACCTTTCAGAGCACGTGTCAGCTGGTGATGAGTGACTCTAGTGGTGGTTAAACTGCTGTCTGGGGGGAGGAAAGGACCCTTCCTCATGTTCTAGTCTTACCCTGCTTCAGATGAGAAGTAAATTGCTTTGATTTAGCAACTCTGGAGATTTGTATATTCCTTATTTACGGATATATTGAGTAGTGGAGCAATTAAATGAGAAGCAAGTCAGTGTTTAGGAAAAAGCACTGGAATATGACCTGGAAACCTGAGGGAGAGTTGCAGTCAGAGAAAAACGGATCCGCAGTTTTTGCTGTGTACCTGTTGCCCACTGACCATCCTGCTGACATTGGCAAACTTCTTTAGCTTGGCATTGCTGAACTAAATTGAAGAACAGCCTTTTGTAGGAATGGAGAGATCAGGGTAGAGGTGCTACAGTCAGGGAGTTAGTACAGCAACTGCCCAGATGACTCCTAACTGCAGCCAGAGCTGTCATCTTCTCACTGTCAGAAGCATTAAATTAAAATAAATAAATAACCTACTCTACTCCCACAGTAGACACCTCTATTTTTATTGTATGAACTAGAAGAAAAAATGGACCTGGAGGCTACACATAATTTATATAGAAAAATAAGAATGGTGAATATCTGAAGAGAATGAAAAAAATCCTCAGTCCTTGGGGTTATTTGATCTGCTAATTATCCATACTTCAGAACCCATTATTCACACTTTTCTGCTTTCCTCCAAGAAATCTATTTGGCAGACATCTATATGTATTTTTATAGCTTTTTGTGAGATCAGCAGGAACAAAAGAGTAGAAAAATTCAACTTGTAAACTATTAATAAAATGCAGACATACAACAGTCATCTTTGTTTGATGTTTGCCAGTAAGCACATTGAGACAGAGATTTCTGCTAAGTTGATATCTTGAATCACTGAAAAAACCCAAGTTTTTCAGACTTGCCTTTGCCCAGTTAAGCAACCAAGGGCAAACTGCAGGTCCATTTGGAAGCATGTTTGGCACAGGCGGCAATGGTGACTCATGTATATTAACAACAGCAGGGTTTTGGATCTCCTGCACCTTGCTGCTACAATGCCAAGCTATTTATCAGCACAAACACTGTCCTGCGCACTCTCCCCAGAAAAAAGCCAAACTAAGGAAACTTTGGGAGCTCTAATTTATGCCGGGCTTGATCCAAAGCTTGCTGGAAAGATTGCCTTTGACTGAAATGGGCTGTGGAACTACCTAAAATGGCCCAGTGCAGGTAGCAATCAGTCCCCAATCTATGTATCGTCTTGTACACCCTGAACATTTTGCAGCATCATGGAGAAGGTCACCTTTGGGATGCAAAACTGCTGGTGGAACAACACAGTGCTACTTTTTGAAACCTCATAACCATGGAAGTGGTTTACAAGGATGGAGGTTTGCTGGCTAAGAGAGAAGGGGGTTCTACGTATCCCACTTTCTTTTCTTGCTGCATAGTTGGGCAGATTTCTTTTTCACATTAATGAATTCATGGTGAGAGGGCTTCTTTGGTATTGTAATATGCCCTCCTGATTGTGCCTTGACTCCTTCTCATGGACGTGGCTGCTCTCAGTTTTCTGTTGGGTACCTCCAGCTGCATCATGGCTGGACCTATACTCATGTAATCAAAATGAAACAAAAGGCCCTGATACCCTGGTATCCTCCAGAAAAGAGCGTAATTCTCTCTCTGGTATCACCAGCTCATGCAGAAGATGGTAAGGGAAGTAAATGGTCAGATATGCAGGGGAAGGCTGAGAGAGTTTGAAGTTTGAGACACTGTCTCATCCTCCTGTGGATTTATCTCTCACCCTACACACCTCTGCTCCTCCTCCTCCATGCTGTGGATCTGCAGACATCCTTGGATTCCTGCAGGAGAAGGAATTAGCCAAGAAGTGGGCAGGTTTATCTTATTTGGTGCCCAATCAGTGAGTGCCTAGAGCTGGCTGTCACTCATCTTGCCTTGATTACAGTTGTGTTGTGAGGACTGTGTTAAAAATGCAGCAGTTACTATTTGTTCTTGAAAAACACAGAATCTTCTGTCAGGATAAGCATTTCCAAAAGTGCATGGCCTTTCTGACAGCTACAGGCCTAAGAAGGACTTAAACAATATACATAGAGTTAGAATTGACCTTCACCAGACTGGATTTCACTCTCTGGGCTAGAGAACAGTTTGTTAAAATGGTATTTCTATTGCTTCTCTATACACTAGCAAATATATCCTTCATGTTTGGATCTATATTTTCTGAGTGCTTCATTTAAACTCTGAACTCTGGAGGCAGATGAGCACAGGAGTCTGGTAATAGCTGCAAAAAGTACATCATACCCCAGAGCTGGCAAGAGGAGAGTAACAGAGCTTTGGTCAGCTCTCAGTAGAAAGTTGGGTGACATTTTCAAAGTCCATTTCTGCCAATATTGTTGTATTTTATGTCATGTCTTCTGCAGGACAGAAGACCAGTTAGATGTGATTTTTGTAGAAACCAAGTCAGGACAAAGCAGAAATGTATTTTGAGAGACATAGAGGAAAATAATCCATAGCTAGAGGTGCTGGTTTGAGATTATGGACAGATGTGCATTAGAGGATTGTGCTGAAAGATAACAGTCCAAGAAGGTGAATTCCAGATTGCAGAATTTCCTGTTTCCTAGGCTCTATCTGAATGTTAGTGCTCTTTCAGGAACAGATCTATTTGATGGCGGTGTGTGTGCATTTTGATGGGGTAGGTTTGTCATCCCCCAAGGCAGCAAATCTGTCAGGGCTCCAGCAGCAGGCTGTCAGGCCACTGAGCCTTAGCCTTGTCAACCACATTTGAGATGGGTTAAATCTTGTGAGGTGAGTTGTATATTCCAGATATAAGCTGCATCCAGAAAGCAGGGAGCCCAGGAAGAGTGAGGCATTTGAACAATAAAGGTAGGGAAGTGCACAACTGAGTTGTCTTATGTTTCAAATGTGAGTTTCCACGTCAGTGATCTGAGTGCAAGTCACTAAGGTCTGGTTATTTAAAGCCAAAACACAGCAGTCTCCCTGTGTTTCCCAAGCCTACCTGCAGTTTGTGCAGGGTGAAACAGAGGACAAAAGGAATGTCCTGACTCTGGATGATGATATTGTGTTGTTTATTTTAATGTAGGTCAGAAAGTCACATTAGAACTGTGGTAGGGAATAGCACTTTGCACGGGGTCATGATGTAAAATGGTGAGCAACTGACCCAAAACTGTGTGTCTCCAATCCATGCCAGCTGGCCAGGGCTTGTCAGCCTGCTGCAACTCAGCTCACACCCTCATAAAACAGTGGATAAACTCCACCACTAAACTGACCTTTCCATAAACCTGCTGTGCTGTGTTATGTCAGTTGAGCCTCTGGCCCAATCAATTTTAAATGGCACTGTTTGCCAACCTTGCATTGTTCCTGCAAACCAACTGAGTGAGTTAAGAGAGGATAATTAGGGAGAACACAGTAATTAATACTGCTGATAATAACCCAGAGGTGTAATTTAGCTGCCTGACTTACACTGAATTCCCTGGGCTGCAGGAGGAAAAGGCACCTGCTGAAGTCTTTCAGAGCAGCTTAGCTCTCCACAGGAGGCAATCACACAGCGAGCAAACAGAAGCCACTGAGGTCTCTCCTGAGCTGCTAATGATTGCCTTGCAGACAGCGATGGCATGTCAGTATTGATTATTTTCCTATTATAAACTCCTTCCTCTTCTCCCTTTTTGCCATGATCTGTTGGGTAAACACAGGAAACAAGTAAGCGCAGCTGAGGTTTGTGGTTATGAAGTGTTTGGAGGAGGAGGAGGGGAAGCACTGGTTCAGCAGGCAGTTCTTTTTCTAAGAAAGTGGCTACAGCTAAAGGAACAGTCCGAAGGGACATGGTGGTATCAGGATAAAAAGCGTTGTTGAGGTTGATGTGGGATTTTCTACACCGACATTAAAAGAAGCATTTTTTAACACTGACTGCTGTCTTGAGCATGTTGCAGTTGGCATTTCATGTGCAAGTCTGTGGTCAGGGCTATTTGTTTTTCATACTGTAGTCACTCCAAATATTTCATGACCTTCCTTTACTCAAAGGTCCTCAGAATGTCCTTTGGATTCCTTATGTATCCTTTGGTCTCCTATTGGCTGTCGTGGGGCTGAACATGGGAGAGATGAGACTTGTTTCCCACCTTCTGGTCACTACTGGCACCATGTATGGAAGTCCTACATCACTGGACACCCCCACACTGGTGTCTAGCTGATGTCTGCAGTATTTTTTAAGGTATTTCCCATCATTTAGTCCAGAGCCAGCCTTAATTTTGTGCAGTGTAAAGTCCTGTTGCCTATAGCTTTTGCCCCATTTCCAGTTAGACTGCAGTGCATTCATTTTGGGTTCAATTTGGTGAGGTGATGTGATCATTGATACCATCCTATACCTAGGGTTTTGTTAATGCAAGCAGTTACTGAAAATGCACAGAACTATGTTTTCCTATTACTAATTGCCTCAGAAGCTTGAGGGAACTGGTGTGCTTCTGCTCATGTAAATGAAACTGTAGTTAAACATGTGCAATGTAAGGTCATGCTTTTTCTTCTGATTTTTTTTTTAATTGCATGTGGCATTTGGACTTTCATTTCCTAAATCTTATTCCTTGCATGATAAATTAATGTTTTATTCAGGACATTGAAATGAGCCCAGGAGACATGAGCAGTTCTAGTGACTTTCTCTGTGACCTTGAACAAATATTTTCTCTCCCTGGGTCTGGTGCTTCCCAGGGTTTTAACACAAACTAATTGTCACTGATGTCTATTAGCAGCTTTTAGTCTTTGCATCTATCCTTCCTTGTGTCATGACAGCAGTACATCTTCCTCTGTAGCAGTGTAGAGGTTGGACATCTAGTCTATACTAATTGTCTAATCTCCAAAGAATGTTTTAGTCCATCCCAAAATAGCTTTCTAAAGAAGGTATGGTGAATCATTCTCCTGACATCCCCTTTCTCTTTTCACTGAAGGCAGTAGGAGCCTGGATGGCTAATAAACTAGATATCTAATTATTAAGGGATGTAAGTTTAGTAAGAGGGAGTCCACCCACAAAATCACAAACGGCAAATGTGAGAGTTTTGTCAGTAAAACCAGTTCTTTTCCTCTTTATTGTGGATCATTGTTATTTTGGTTTTGTTTTGGGTTTTTGCTTTTTTTGTTTTTGGTTTCGTGTTATGCATCTTCATTCTACGGCAATTAATAGAGCTGCACAGCTCTCCTGATGCAAAGATGTCAGGTTCTGTAAATCAACATGACAGAGAAGAGGAATGGAGGAAACTTGCAAGAGAAGAAAAGCAATCAAAAAAAGAAAAGGGGAAAAGAACCTGTTATAGCTTTATTACAAATTGCTATCATTGTATATCAGGGAAATAAGACAATAATCATTGGGTCCTGATAGGATAAGTAACCTTGTTCTTGCCTGATTAGTGCTGACTTCTGTGAGGAGAAGGTGATTCATGCTTGATTTGTCAGTAAGTGTATTACACTAACTCTTTTCGTCCTCTATGATGGTTAGAAAGAGTTTAGAGATTTGTTTTTATTTTATTTCCTTTCTTGTTTTTCCTTGCTCTTCTGGCTGTCAGGGTGAATTTGTATCTTCTGGCAATGTTGGGGAGGTCGGAAAGATGTCAAAAAGAGGATGGAAAATGCATTTTAAAGTGAGCTGTTAGGAATTGCTTTGACATTTCTGACAAAGGGAAAGGTTACTGCACATGAATCTTCAGCTCCTATCTTCCTATTCCTTTTCTTGTCAATCACAACTGGAATCAGAGGAATTCCCTACCACAGCTGGCTTGTCCTGTGCACATAGTTGATCTGGAGGGTAGGTTTGACTCAGCATATAGGTACTAACCATGTGCCTACCACTTGGGTACATCTGTTCTTACCAGTGTCCCCTGGAATTCTGCTAAGAAGGATGGTCAGGTCAGAGGTAGACCTGGTCTCCCAACCCACTATCTCTGCCTTTCTTTTTTATAAGAGTGAGAAATGTTAATTCATTGCCACCTGTGTCTGCAAGGACACCTTGATCCTTAAGTGAACTTTATTGCCTAATTTGCTCCAGAATTTTAAGATTACAGATTTGGAGCCATCTGCATAACCTAGTGAACCTTTGCTGTTGATAACAGACTAATAATGTTGATGCCAAGTTTGGCACCCAGGAACATTTGGCTTGGCTCACTCTGGTCACATGCTTGGGAAGAAGGAAGGAGAAATTAAGACACAAAGTTTAAAGACAGCCCACAAATGGACATGCCAAATAGAAGGGAGGTGTGTTCAGGAAAAAGCTTCACTGGTGAAAAGATATGATTCTAAGTGCAGAAATATTTTACTGTTGATGCTTTAAATTGCAAATAAGCTGAGCCTGAGACAAGGGAAAGTGCATGAACTTGCACTTTGACTAATAGTTGCTTGCATCATGTTTGATTCCTGGATAACTCAGGAATAGGAAAAAATAGAAGAATTTTTGCCAGTTCAGTTCATTATGAAGAGCAATAACTAGTTCTAAATAGCTCTTTATTTCTTCTCAAATCTTATTATAGGACTGACTTAATAACTTCAGTTTCCTGGTTTGTAATAGGAAAGATTCAAGCACTTTCAATATTTTGGTAAAAATATGCAAACTTGATTGTTTTTCCAAGAGCCACCGAAAACATAAACTTATTTGAGGAAACTCTCAAGTGGTTTTTCTTTAGCTGAGCATTAACATTTTCTGAGGCAGTTGCAGCAAACAAATTTCATTAATTCTTTTTTTTCTACCCAATGTTTACTGGTTAGGTGGGTGGGAGGAGGGCAAATCTCCTCAGAGCTTTCACCTCTTCTTCTGATTTGCAGCCCTTGGTTTTGCTTTTTGTCTTTCTGGACTAAACCCAAAGACAGTATTTCTAGAGGCCTTGAGAAGATTTCAGTGTCAAGAGCTTTTCTTGGCAGCCAAAAAAGCACAATTGCAAAGCAGAAAAGAAGAGCCTTATTTAGCAAGCAGTTGTTGTTCTCCAAGTTGATGAAACAATTAGCTGGAGATGATGCTCTGTTGTCATTCTGCTCTTTTAATAGCACCACAATATTTCTTTGCCAGGATAAGCCTCTTTGTAGCTTTAATAAACCAGGTGAAACCACACACAACGTTCCTCACATCGGGCTCTCTGAGCCTCGTAGAGGGAAGATTTAGCTGGCAAAGGGAAATATGTTCCTCCTGAAGGAGCAAACCAATCTACCAACAAGAATACTGTGCCTGTTAAAGCAATTAATAAAAACTGGAGCAAATCCTCTCTTAAAAATGGCTCTAGCAGCCAGAAAGGAGATAATGCAGCAGACGCTGGCCTTATCCCCCATGCTGGTACAAGCTGTGCAGTGTGTTGACTAGTGAGTGTAGGGGTGAGAGCTGCTCTGATCCACACAAGAGTGACAGTTTTCCATATCCCTGACAGCCTCTATTAAGCCATTCATGGAGATTGATGAAAAGCTCCTCTGCAAAGTGTTGTTGCCACAGATCAGACCAGTTCAAGCAGCTGTTGGGTTATGCACAGTCCTTTATTTATTTCCTAGTGACTCCTTTCCACTACTTCTGGAAGCAAATAGTGTTGTTTGCCTGGCTGCAAGCTGAGCTTGATGCTAAATCTGCTGGAAATGCTGAGCAGCAAATGCCTCTTTACCTTCTGTGCAATTGCATATGGATTGGTTCCTGCAAGAGTTTCTAATAAACATTTGGATGGTCCTGTTTTATCAGCCACGTAGGAAGGCGATCATAAAAAGGAAAAAAAAATCCTAGGGGAAAGAGAATTAAAATTATCAGTGATCTCAATTCCCTGTGTTTCAGTTAAACAACCTCTTTAATACTGTCTGCAGTCCATGTACTCTGTCTGTGCTCCCCTGTCTTGACAGGTCCCCAAATCACATTCACTGACATTCATTATGTGCAATGGAATAAAACATTTATTCCAAGTCATGTTTTATTCTTGGGAAAATATCTACTTCTGCAAGCTCCAGACATCTTTTTAACTGTTAGCACTTTTTTTCATGGCCTTGGGCTCGCTGCCCAGAAGCTGAGTCCTGCAGGTCTTGGTGGCATCATGTCACCATGCATTGTAGACCTAGTAGGACAGACAAAGATTTCACAGGATCTCATGGTTTTGAAAATTTAGATATTCTGGAGTATTCTTGGTGTTTCTTGTAATCCCTCTCTATGCTGTCATGACAGGCATGTTGCAGCCAGAATAAGGAGGGGTATACCATATTTTGCTGAAGTCTATAGAATTTTCTTTTTTAATTTAATGAGCTTTTGGTCAGCAATTGATTTTTAATTTAGGAATAGAAATAATGACAATGCAGCACTCCTTCCCTGAAATGCCTACTGTCCTGTGACCAGATTATGCTGGGATTGACCCTTATTTCAAAGTAAGGAAGCTATGGCCTAAAGGGGCATATAATTATTTAATGGGCAGTAGGAAACTGGATATTCTGACTCCAGCTCTTCCTTGGCTACTTGACCAAACTGACTTTTAACTCCTGTGAGCTTAACCCAACCATTAAGTGTGCAGTCTGTGAAAATGAACATCCTCTGATTTACCCAGTGCAGCTAAAACAGCGGAGCTTGCTACCAGCAGCCCTTTGCCCTGAAACAACATCCAAAAAACTCACCTGAAGATGAAACAGACTGCTGAAGGCAGAGGGGAGTACAAACACACAGGAAATTAAGGTTTTGAATTTTACAGTCGGTCCCAAGCCCACCCCTGTTATTGACGCCTTCAACAAATCAGCTCAGCAAAGGTACAGACCGAGGAAGATTCACTGTGGCTCAGTGACAGCTTTGCTGTTCAGAGCCTACAAATCACCCAGGGAGCCTCGTTACCTGCCTGTAGGTGCCACTCAGGGCTCTGCACCATGAGGTGCCTCTTGCACTACCTGGTGAGCACCAGGAAGATCTGCTTCACCCCTCTCTGCTTGTCTCTGCCAGAGGATGGTATTTTGTCCCTGTGTCAGTGGCTGTATGTAAAGGGAATGCCATGAAGTCATGGCTATAACACAGTTATTTATAAATAAGGCAGTTAACAAGCAGCAGGTCCAATATAGCCTAGATTCCTGTGCTTCCCTTTGTCCTTAGGACCCAGCCCCACAGTAGCCCAGCTGCCCTCTTCTGGCTTTATGTCCAATGTGATTTACCCACCACAGAAGAAATGGGACATGTTGTGACCAAGTCACAGTTGCCCACA
Organism: Calyptomena viridis; assembly: GCA_013390005.1. NCBI lineage: Eukaryota > Metazoa > Chordata > Aves > Passeriformes > Eurylaimidae > Calyptomena > Calyptomena viridis. The sequence continues at coordinate 479,351 of WEIV01024274.1, forward strand.
GTGCTCAACCAACAACTGGCTTGCAAGAGCTTAATTTGGCTCTGGCTTTTCACAAAATCTGTGAGAATGTTATAAGCATCTGACTCTGAATCCTGCAACAAATTTGGCTGAAAATGGCCAATGCATTTAGGAGTTATTAGCAGGGATATCCTATATGCCCTGCTAAGCCTGTTTCCTGAGGAATCCAGGCTAAAATATTGCTTAGATCTCTTAAGGCAGTTATGCCCAAGTGCACACACTACTTTAAATCAGAAAGCCTGAAAGCAAATTAAGGTTTTAAATCAGCAGAGGTCAATTACCAAGTGGCTACTGCAACCTGTTATCTTTGCTGAACTACTGTGCAGGCATGAACATCTAAATCAGTGCTGTTTAACCCAGAGCGCTTAAAACAGGACTTACTCATATGCTGTTGAATCTCACTGCTCTGCAGTCATCTTGTTTTCGAATTGCTGCAGGAACAATAGAAAAAATCTCTGTTAGCAAGGTTCAAGTGTAGCTCTTAACCATCCTCAGTCACCCAAGTAATAGATCTAACGTGACTCAACTTTCTTTTAAGTATTCACTTCAATTCTTAGGATACTCTGTATGTTTTAAATCTCCCAGCATTGTAATTCAGAATATCTTCACAGTATCTTTGCCACCTTTCATTCCAGTTGCTTCATAGCAGGAATTATTTCTTCCATTATTGAAAACCAACTATCATTGGTCTGAACTGGGGTACTAGCCCAGTTGTGTTTAGGGTTCTACCCAGACTAGAGTTACAATGAAGTCAGAGTAGAACTGTGATTACTTACAGTTTGATTATGAAGCAGTTGAATTTTGCAAAGCAGAAGGGGCCTTAATTTTTGTTTTCATAACCCCAGATAAGAGAATATGGCTTTGGGCATTTCTGATCTATAGTGGAACATTATTCCTATAACTAGAAATGTCTCAATTAGTTACCAAAGGGAGGAATCCATCCAAAATTAATATTGTCAGCAGTAAAAGAGCTAACTTTTGCAAAGATGATAGCACATGCTATAAAAAAACATGACCCCACAAACACAATTTTCCCCTATAGACTGGCAATGACTCATTTCAGTGTTGAAAACATAATTGAATTGCTCCTTGCAGCAATTAGGAGAGTCTGTCGATGTGCAACTACTTAATTGTGTTTTGATACTGCGGACTTTCTGTGGCAAGCTGAATGCACCATTCTGACACTGAAATTAGTTGGTCTTCACTGATTTTGTCTCCCAAAACTCTATCCTGGTCCAGAATTCAGACAAGGGAAAGTGGTGGGGATTTTGTTGACTACAGGACTGGCTGAACTGGTCACTGCCCCAGTGGCTTGTTAAACCTTTAGCAGCTCAAGATGTTGAACTGTGCTTGCTCCCTGCCCACCCCATTCAAGGTGAGGATGGTTAGCAAAGAGGTCTGGGTTAAACTGCTTGTGCTAATCCATTTGTTGTGTCTGAAGGGGATTAAGGAGCAATCACACACAGCTTTTGTAAAACTCAGGCATCTTAAGAGAAGGCAAAATGATATATATTGGGGCAGAAAGTGCCATCTGAAGATGACCTGAACTCACCATCTGTGTCAAAGCAAACAGGATGGCTAGGAAAAAATCCAGAAATATTACCTTTGGTCCATCCCTAGCAGCCAAATGCATAGGCACCTTCAACAAGGCTCGCTCCCCATGAAAGCTGGTGCATGTGTCTCACTTGGATGACTTAAGCAAAAACACAAACCTGAATAAGGCCAGTTGTTAAAATAGCAAAGGCAGAATTCACCTGGTTAGAATGGCCTGGAGTTGCCTCTTCAGTACAGGGAAATTCCTGTTTAACCATGTTTTTTTAATACGCTTATCCCAAGAGAGAAAGAAAGAAAAAAGGTTGTTTGTTTCTGTGCTAAGGGGAGTCTGAGAGAAAATCAAAGCAACTGCTGGAAGGTGTGAGGTACCCAGGGAAAGAAAGCTGTGCCCAGGAACATCAGGATTCCTTGTTAAGGGATTTCATAGGGAAAAGCCAGCACGTCTCTCTGCTGCTCTGGCTGCCTGCCACGTTTTGAAGCACGAGCCAGCTCTGTCTGGGCAGCTGGATCTGCTTGAGGACTTTGCCAATGACAAGGCAGCCAACTTGTGAGAGGTGGTCAAGCTGTCAGAAACCATCTCTTACTTGGAGCTGTTATGAAGGGGATACAAATGCAGAACCAGGTCCCTCACTCTAGCCAAAACCAGCAGCAAAAAGAAATCTCTTTCCTGGGCAAAAAGGAATCTCTACCTGGCCATCATCCTTTGAGATCTGATATGGGCATGTGGATGCAGAGCTTTGATCCTGGAACCTGGTGTTATGAGAAGGCTTCGATTTCTTGTTGTGTTTATCTAGCATGCCTTCAGAGCTGCAAAATTATCATTTTATCTCTAGTCCTGTTGGTAGCCAGCTGCAACAGTCGCAGGCAGCAGTTTTGTTAGCACAGTCAACCTGTGGCGTCCCAGTTGAGCACATTACAAAACCATTAAATGATTTGATTTGGCTGCTGAAATACCTGAGAGGATAAGCTGTATCCTCCAAACCAACAGTTTTGGAGCTAGATCAGAGTGTCTTCAAAGCCCAGACAGAGTTCAGATCCAGGGCTGCTAGCTCAGGCTGACCATTTCACAGCAGGATCTAGGATGCACCTCTGAAACTTCTGCCATTAACGAGGATGAGTCAAGTAGGTCATTTTTGCAGCCAATATCTTGTCTGAGTCATGAGTTAGCACATTGTGTTAGTGAAATACTGAGTTTCACATACGATGATATACTGTTATTTTTGCAAGGATTGTTTTGTTGTCATAAAAAAAAAGTAATTCTAGTCAAAATGGGAAGACTTGTCTGGTCTTGGCTGATTAGCACTGATAAATGGATTTGGAGAATGGAGTCAAGTTAGGAATTTCTACTGTCTGGCAACTTCATATTCATTATGAAAGTCTAGCAGGAGTTTCAGTCATGCTGCTTTGCACTTGGAAACTGTTTATCTCAGCTCAAGACAGAGTGGGAACAGTCACAAATGCCAAAAAACGTGTCTGTGATGCCATCACAGAGAGGAGAAGGATTTCAGGGGTGGTAATAAGAACAAGGAGGCAGATAAGCCCATAAAATAGCTCAAAGGAAGCCAAAAGTCCAAAGGGAAGTCAAAACAAAGACTGTCCAGCTGGCTAATAGCACAAGACAAATGGGAATGTTTGAAGGATGTGTTCTGGGGTGTCAAGTGCTGTTGGGAGCTGCAGAAGATGCTGTCCCACCACAGCAGGGCTGTTGGTGAGTGCTAAAGCCCAGGACTGGCACACTGGGGGATCTGGATTCTCGAGGGTTGTAGGATGTGAGGGAGCACATCAGGTGCTGCTCATGTGTGCAGGGATTGACTGACACCCCAGGGGGGTTGTTTTACGTGTCATTGTGTGTGTCACACTTCAGCCAGAGCTGTTGGGGCCTGTTGGGAAGTGTCACAGGCTGTGTTTCTCCTCTGGCTGCATAATTCCAGTTTCTGAATGAATCATTACCCAAAGATATTTTCCCACAACCAAAGACACCAATAAACTCCTTGGGTTTTCTATAAAATGAGAAAAAAAATGTTTGAAGATGAGATATTTCCTATAGAAGTATTTTTTTTTTCTTACTGTGTCTGAGCATGGGAAAAAGTTGAGTACTCTCTCTCTCCTGAAGGGAACAGAAGAAAAGGAAAAGGAAAGAAAAGAGAAAATGGGAGGTGAAAGAGAAAGGGAAAGGAAACCCTCTAAAGGTTCTGTGGTTTTTTGCTTTCCTCACTTACGTTAAAAACCCAAACCAACTAAACTCCCAAAACTCTAAAGTAATTTATTTTGGCAAATGTACCAATTCACCATTTGGGAATGAAGATCCGAAATGTCTTGGTTTTAGAGCACTAAAATTAGTCCAGCTGGCATTTAATGAATTTTTTTTAGCAGAAACTATTCCTGTCACACCCCTGAAGAGCCTCTGCTCCAGCACCAGTGGAAGCTGGGAGCAAGGTTAGAAAGAAACTATTTACTTTCGTAAAAGTACTTACACCAGAGCCACCTGATCTAATTCTAGGTCTCTGTATCTTTTGTCTCTGTTTCTGCTGGTAAGTCTGCTATTGGTGGGATTGCACCAAAAAAAAGGAGGATTTTTTTTCTCACAGTATGAATGTGCATTTCAATTTGTGTTTCAAAACACTGTTCCCCTCCTTTAAAGGAATAAAAAATTTGTTTCAAGACCTGAGATAAAATGCCATGCTTTGCTTCAGATGTTCTGGTAGTTGTTGGTTGATTTTCAGACTGTCAGCGAACCCCATATTGAGTTGTACACATAGTACTAATTGCTATTCATCAGAAGATGGGGAAATGGAGGCATGGATGGGCTTCCCCTCCCCAAATGTTGGTGCCAGAGCTGGCAGTGGGACCCAGTTCCCTTTGGTACATCTCCCTGTCTACTGGAACCCTTAGGAATTGCTAGGGAGAACAGATATTACCTTTTCCATCTGTTGTTAAGGCAAGACTGAACACGTGGTTCAAAACCTCTGGACACAGCTCTGAAGCAGGAAAATCAGGGGGGAAAAAAAAAGAAGAAAAATATAGAAATAAGGCTTCTGGGAAGCAGGAATGGCAGCTGAGCAAGGCTCAGCAGGTCCAACCTGTGTCTCTGAGTCCTGCCTGTCGTATCCTGGTCCTCACTCAGGTGCAGGTTTGGGCAGGAGGATCCTGTTACAGTGGTGGGACGCTGATTCCTTTTGTGTTGCCAAATCCCTGATGGCTTGGGTTAATTGAATGGACATATTTCATTAAACAAAGCCTTCGCCATCTGTTCCATTCCAATTAGAAATGCAGAAAAGAACATATTTCTCAATGACAATGGCAGGGAGGGGGAAAGATATCAGCGGTTTCAAATCCTGTAGTGTTTTTCTGCAAGACAGACTCACAGCTGGGAAGTTCAGTTCCCTTCTTGGGCCCAGTTTCCCAGATCACTAATTTCTCTCTCTGTAACACTATTTTATTAGCTTAAGAGATGAGAACTTCTGCAGTGTTTTTCCTCAGTGATGTCACACAATATGGGAAGGGGCTGGGGGGTCTGTTTGCTCTGCCCATTCCTGGGACCAAGGCAACAGGGAAAGAGCTCCCTATGAACTGTTATTTTTTTACCTTTCTAGTGATGGAAATTGCACACTGATGCTCTGCTGAGTCTCTATCTCTTCCTGGGTAAAAGCATCTTTCAGGCTGACCTGAGGTACTGAATAAAAGAACTCTTAATGTTTTTGTTGCAAATGATGGTGATACAGAGACGGGAAAAAGTTATTCTTTGGAATTTGAGAGCCAGTGGTGGAAATCACTGTTTCTGTTCATGTCTTGTGTGTCTGGCTAGAAATATGTTTAGTTACTGCTCCATCCATTTGCTTGGGATGTTGGGAATCAGCAGTTATCAGCCAGGAGAGGCAAGAGGTGGATGCAGAAGCAAATACTTAATGTTGTCCTAGGAGATGATTTCCAAACCAGGAAGCAGGTTTGCTCTGACCTTTAGGAGGCAGAGCTGATTTGTTTTATTACTGTGCTGTGTTTTATCTTTATGTTCTCATTAATCATTTTCATTCAAATGAAACCTGCAAGCACATAATGTGCAGAACTCATTTCATCAAGCTCATGTGTGTGTTTGTGTTTCTTTAAGAAAATACCGCAGCCAAATCTGTTAAATTATTAGCCCTATAATTCTCAAATTTACTTTCACCCTCAAGTAAAATTGCTGCTGCAACTAAACAAAACCCCTGGAAATGAATTGCATCTCCTGACAGCCCTTAAGCCCTTGAGGCATTTAAATTCTGGATTTAGTGCAGGATTATTACTTCAGTGCAGCAGTTAACTGTGTCTTTAAGCAGGGTTGCCTGCCATAGTCAGTCCTGATTCCACAGCGCTTTGACAATGGCCCCTTTTGTTACATACCTCTAATGTAAGTGTGGGATCAAGCATCCCACACTGCTTCAAGAGCCACTTTAGAGTTGCAGCCTGAATTACTTTGCATCTGGCTCCTGCTGCACTGTCCATGTTCCTCATTTCCCAACTAGGGCTGCCTTGGCAAAAATTCCAATGCCCTTTTCTGTTTGTTTGCTGCTGGTGTTGCTTTCCTGATGGCAGTAGCTCTGCAGGGGCGTTCATTTTGCTCTCACATCCTTTTAATGGCCTCAAACTCTCTTTATTGCTGAAACCAGCGTGTCCATCTGTGCCGGCTCAGGGGATGCTGATGGGGCTGTGCATGGCTCAGTAACAGGGCTGTGGCCATGGAGCCAGCAGTGCACTGGGGGTGGCAGCAGGAGCTGAGGGGCTGCTGGGTCAGGTCCTGCTCCCAGATACTCAGAGATACTGGAGCAGGAAAGAGGGAAACCAGCTAAGGAAGTTGAATTTGTGGGGATATGCTCTTTTCTTCTTTACTCATGTCAATGTTGTAGCTCTGCCTCTTTGGTCTCTCTGCCTCTTGAGACTCTCATTTTGGGGTGCTGTCCTTTTGAAAAGACAGTGTCAAAGCATTTCCTCTGCTATTAAACCAGAGAGGGAGGAAAACACCTTGGGCAACAGTGCCTGAGGCACGAAGTTGTGCCTGGGGAAGAGATTCAAGCTTGAGGAACCAGTACAGCTACTCAGAAGGTGCTGTGTCATACACTCTGAGATAAATATGCCATGGTAGCAAGACTCACTGATAATATCTGAGATCTTTGCAGGCAATTCTGAGGTCTGATGTTTAGCAAAATTGTGATCACCAGTAGAAGGATGGAAGACAAACATCACCATGATTTTTATTTTGCAGTGTCTCTGAAGAAGATTTTTAATTCCACAACAGTCTTAGTCCAGATTAAAAACCCTGTGTCCCTACTGATGAATTAATGACCACTTGAAGTCTGAGAGAACTTCTGTCCAATTTCTGCTGATCCCACTATCAAACAGGGTTAGTCTTGATGTCTGAGCAATTTCAATATTCAAAGGTCAGGAGGGTCCCTTTCCCCTCCCACCCACATCCCAGCTTTCATACATTTGAAGACACCATCAGCCTTTGGAAGAAGGAAAAATATGTCTGACTCTTTCCAGAGCCACTTATATCAGAAAAGAGCCCAAACAGACTTCTCTCACTTGCTATTTGTGCTCAGCTCCTGATCAGTGCAGCTGCAAGACATTTATAAACAGAACTAAAATACATCGGTGCTAATTGCTGCCAACTTGCTTGAGGACCAAATCCTGAAGTAGACCAAAGTGATGATGGTCCCCAAGCTTCTTAGAAGATGCCTGTATCTCAGCCCACAAGCAATCATGGTCAAGTCCCCGCTGACAAATCTATAATTCAGACATTTAGCAGTGTGACACTGAATTAATAAATCCTGTGTGACTTTTACTTGTCCCTCACCCAGGTTCCTAGAGGAGAGGGTGCAGAGGCAGGCAGTGTAGAGGGGCTGTTAGGATGAGGGATGGGACCAGCCCTAGTCCAGCTAAAGTGATGAGCAGGGACTTTGCAGCATCCCCGTGTCACTACCAGCTCAGTGGGCAGCCGCAGCCTCAGGTTTGTCCCAGATGGAGGTGGCAGCAGCCCTGAGTGGAGGCAGAGGCAGGTAATGCCAGAGGTGAGCACAGAACTGCAGTACTGTCTCTGCTCCATGTGCCTTGGCACTCTGGAAAGGTTTATGAGCTGGAGACCAAGGCTGCAGGAGAGTCAGCCAGGATTCAGTGCAGTGTCCAGGCTAATTATGCCTGGGGATCCTGTGCTGACTAAGACGGCAGCACTGAGTCCATGCACACAGATGTCTCTACCCCACACTCCACTGAGCCGCGTAATGGAGAGCTGAATGTTTGTGACAATTTAGGGCTTGCTCTGGCTGGAAGGTCACTATAAATTAGATGGCATGATGAGAATAGTGAGGACATAACTGATGGGCTTAGCATTTTCTAGCTAGGAATAAACAAATTCCCAAGCGTCACAAATTTACAATGAGTGAGAGGCATTCAGCCGTCTCCTCAGTGCAGTTGTGTATCCACTGGCAGGCACTAACACAATATTAGAGGCCAGCAAAAACAGCTTTTACAAACTTTAAGCAGAGAGCAGTGCTCAGACACTTCTCTGCTTTCAGGCACATCCTGGGTCCTAGGGCAAAATGTGTGCATAACTTAGGAGAAGGTACGTCCTGCTGTGGGGGACACACAGACTGTGTGTTTCATCTGGAAGAGAAAGTAGTGTCCTTTAATGTCTAGTGGCCCCACAGAGCCAAAACAGTTTTGTCAACTGTGGGCAGTTCCACCCTCTCCCTCATACAGCACTGAGCTCATCTGCCTCCCTGGTCTGGGCAGTTTTAATGAATTGTTTCCTGGGACACAGATTTGACCAGATACTGTGGAGAGCACAGCAGGATGCAGAGAACCTGTCACAGCCTCAAGCCATGTTGTCGAGGAGGAGGAGAAGGGAAGGAAGCCCTGGCGTGTAGGACCTTCATGGTTGTTGGACAAGCAGTGGGCACAGCTGGCACTGTGCTCTGGGATGGGTTCAGAATTTGCTGCTGCAGATTTGAGCTGTGATTATGTAGAGCTGAGAGTAATGGCTAATTAATCTGCTGAGTGACTGGGGTGAGGGGAGGGGGCGGCAAACCTGCCCCACCTGGGCCCAGTTCCTCCCCTGTGCAAATGGAAAACATTTAATGTGCCACTAAATCCCTGATCAGGACTGCAAAGCTGTAAGCAGCTTTCCCTTCCTCTCCTGGTGACATTAAAGAGAGAAAAGGGGTATCCTTTCCCTTCCCATTTTCCTTCCCCTCTTCCAGATAGGTGCTACAGAGGCAATGAAAAAAAAAATAGTTGTTCTGGTTGTATTCTTTTCCAGAGAAGTAAACGGTGTGTGCATACACGTATGCGCACACACACAAAAATGATGCGTTTTAATTAACCTCGTAAAGGATGAGGAATGTGCATCTGGGCATGACTGTGAGCCAGGAACAAAGCATTCATTTCCTCACCATTGCTTTATCCCTTTTGACCTTAATTTTAATCCCTCTGAGCTGGAAGATGCATCTGTCAGGGCGGCTGTACCTTAACCTGCTGGGACCAAAAGCCTGATGCAGGGAAACTCTGTGCCATCCGTCTCTGCCCATGGCCTGGCATTACCTGGTGTTCTCCCAGTTCCTCCCTCATTGTCCTCGCCATCCTTTCATACATTCAATCTGCATTTGCCCTAATTACTTTAAGCAGAGGCTGAGCACATGCAGTGCTGTCCCTTCCACAATGGCAGAGCCGCAGTTCTCAGCCATTGTCAGGGAACTGGCTGTTATGGCCATTGGGGTAGGCAGGAAGGCTGTGCAGCAAAATGAGGAGGTTTCCATTAATTCCACCACCATCATCTTCCTGCACTCTGGCTGATGGGCTTGTCAGCCCTCAGATGACAGCAGGACAGAAGGTCAGTTTTTGCTAACAATGGCCTACGAGCTTGATCTGTGTAGCATGACCATGTTATTGTAGAAGGGCTCTGACTCAGTCTGTCTTTGCATAGCTTTGCTGCAAAACTTTCCCATCCTAGATAGAGCCTGTCTCCTGCAGATCTTCCCAGCTTAATCTGCAAAAGGATCCCCATCTTTCAGTGAGTGTCATTTCAGCTGTTAGCCAAGGTCAAAGGCTCTTCAGGCTTGTCCTATTTAGGTGGAAAAGCAGAGGTTGGAAAGTGGGAGATATCTGATTGTGGAGTGTGAGCAGAGGGTTGGTTCCTAAATCCTCTTTCTCAAGCGTGTCTGCACCATTTTTTTCTAAACAGCTTCAGGCAAGTGCTCCCAGTGCCTGAGGGCAACTGGAGACCCACAAACTATTTGGTGGTTTGTGAGTCTGGGTTTACAAAGACCTGATGTGGTGGGGGTCGATTGTGTTGATACTCCAGCAATATCACCGTCTATTATGTCTGTGATACCCACATGAATAACTGTGAAATTAGCCTTAGACTCCACTGTGTTTCCCCTCATGATCTGGTTTCTTCAGCCACACCTAAGCTCAATGCTTCTCTGCTTCTGCTCTTCCACTCCCTACCTCTTTCCTTGGTCTACTGCCCTTCTCTCCAGAGCAGGGCTGTGTTGGCAATGGGGAAGGAGAGGAGCTGGTTGTTGTGTCCAATCTCTCCCTATTCTGCAGAGCTTCTTTTCATTCTTGGCTGATAAAAAATTCAAAAGCCCCAAATTGGAGCATCTTCCAGCCTGAGGGAGGGCAATCCTGAGGTTTACCACAACCCTCCCTATAAAGAGATTCTCCCAAGTCCCATGAAGTTTCCAAGTGACCATGGTTTATCCTTCCTGCAGCCTAGTGCTGCCACTGGGATAATACCTTCCAGCATCTTCACTTCTTCCCTATAGTACTTGTTACAAAGCCTGAGCAGGGATGGCTTTCTAAGGCTGGATGAACCCTATCATATTTCTGCCTCTTTCCAAGCAGCACATCACTGCCAGCCTTGCCAGACTGCACCAGAACAAAAGAGCAGTGACCCTTCTCGCTCCTTTGTTATTTATTTATTTTGAGGCGAGTGACAGGGGAGCCTGGCAGTATCCTGTTCCCTCCTCGGGAGGCAGAGTTAGCAGAAGGTCTGCTCAGATGGTGCATCAGGCAGATGGCTGGAGGAAACCCCCAGAGCACTGCTGACTAAAGAGCACAAACTGTGCTGGGCCGTGGCCAGGCAGAGGGAGGGCTGTGTGGGGAGGCAGAGACTGGCACTGACCCCATCCACGGAGTGTATCCCAACAAATCCTGCCTTGCCAGTGGCGTGGTCCATAGCAGCACTGGAAGGGGGTGCAGGGACCACCTGGCCAGTGGTGCTGCCCTCCTTGGCACGAGGAGGTCTGGGAGCAGTGGCTGGGGCTGCTGGTAGATCACAAGTGGCTGCTCTGCATGTCTTGGCTGGCTCAGCACATGAGCTGAGCTGGGAAAGCCACGATGGGGAGTGAATCATAGCAAGGATGCAAATCAGCTGATGGTTCCCTCTGGAAGCTGGGAGCCAGAGGTGGCTGTATCACGGTGAAAATTAGCTGGAACTGAGGGTTGAGTGTTTTTTTTCCTCTGTAGCTGATTTGTGATTAATACAGCTGCTTTTATAAAGTTAAATTCCTCAGCTGAACCTTCCCTTCTGCATCCAGATGCTGCAATTCAGCTGTGACTGTAGTCTAACAAATGTTACTCTTATCCACTTTGTCTTTTATATTGGTTTTATATGAAACAAGAGTGTAAAAACACAGCACTATCAAACCTAGATACAGCAGGTTATTTTGCAGGAAACAGGATAATCAATTGCTTGGTATCCTAGTGTTGCTAACATTGCATCTGTTTGAAGTATGTTTTTCAGTGAAAAGATGGCTCTGCATGATGCATAAAAACTCTGTCTCCATTAGTATACACAGCCAACAAGGTCTGAGCTGGAATTTGAACTGAGTGGGAGTTCACTTGTTTTTACCACTCATTTGCTACTTTAAAGGTTATATTTTCTTTTCTTTCTTAAAATGAATTGTGTCTGTCTTTTTGGAAAAGACGTAGTAAGGACTGGGGAAAGAACACTGGTTGAAAATACCTAATTGAGCCATAAGAGAAAGTAATTTATGAAAAGAAAAATAACTCTCCTAGTTATTGCATTAACTCATGTCATGACTTTTTAATGGCAATGTTATAGGTTAATTAGTATCTGTGCTGTCCTTGTGCCTAGCAGAGTTATTCTCAAAGGATCATGGTCTCATTAGGTAGGACTCCCATAAAGACAATCCTTCTATAAGTGATTTAATATCTGTGTGTGTGTGTGGAAATTTTTTGCTCTTATCAACAGGAAAAGTCAGATACTAAACAGACCAGAAATTAAAATACTTTTGAGTGACACAAAACCCACACACTATTGAGATTCTGACTGGGGGCTTAAAGGGGAATTATTTTCTCTTGGATTTTCCTACGCTTGGGCTTTGTCAACCTGCTTTAGGACTGAAGTCAGGCACTGAGAACTGCAGAGTGTTTTCCTTTGAAAGACCATGCTTGCACTCCCAGCTCTTGTGTGTTAGAGTCAACAGCCAGAATGGCAATGATCAGCCTCCTTTGAGCATCACCTGGTGCACGGTGCTAAGACCAGATTAGTGTTGCAGGGGCCTCTCGGCCTGTGCTGGCAGAACACAGCAAATAACAAAGGTAACGCAATGCTCCTCCTTAGAACTGACAGGGTAAAAAGGCAAAATGACCTTTTAGCCGTGAAAGTGAGTGGACATGGGAGTGTCTATGTCTGAAATTCAAGAGAGAGGGATCTTGGTGAAATTCTACCCTGTCAGAAGGGAAGGCTGAGAAAAGCCATTATTTTGATACCTCATTCACTGTGTATGTCACACAGCTTTGACATACACAGCCCCTCTCTTCTCTTCTCTCTTTACTTCCCTGTAGCTCGGAACTACCCTGTTCCCCAGAAGAAATGGGGTGAGTGGGACATCACAGCAGAAAATCTTGGTCTCTACTGGAGCTTCCAGACTAATGATGATCCTCACTATGGCAGAGCAGAGATTTCTACCCTGTTATCCAGAAGGTCTGGTTTCCAGAGGGCTTTGCAGCTTGAGAAGGGCTCACATATAGTTGAGAGATTTTGTAGCAACTCACACATATAATTAAGGCAACAGTACCCAAAACGTTCTGTGATGGCATTTCCATGACCAGTGTCAGAGAGGTGACTAAGCACAGTCCAGAGGACAGCTGTGCATCCCCACAAACCCTCTACCAGCTGCACACCCAGAGAAGGTAAGGTTGGGTGAGTCTGGACAACCACCTGCCTCTCACCGACCAGATCTCCCAGGACAGGGATGAAGTTTACCTTGCAGTACATTGGTGTCCCTCAGACGTGCTCACACCCTGTCTTTGCCAAGAACTGGGACACAGCACCAGGCTACATGTGACAGCACGATTTCTGGACTACATCTAACTCATGGTTATCCAGTCTTTGCAGGTGGAGTGAATATGTAACAATTTTGCAGAGAAATGGTAAGCCCCCTTAGTTTATTGTTGATCTTCCGACTCAGGCTGAGGAAGAAGCCTTAAACTCTAAACCTCTTTGTCAGCTTGCTTTCCTTGGAACGGTATAGACACCTCTGAAAGGAGAAAGAAATGCAGATAAGTTTGTCGTTTGTTTGTTTGGTTTTACTACTGCAGTGTGCCTAATAGAAGATCTCTTAGGACAAAGAATCCATGAGATTTATAGAAAAAAACAGTAGGAAAATCTGCACTTTACAGTGCTTTCCCCAGGAGGGAATACTTTACAAGTTGACAGGACCAGAGCTGCATCTTTTTTTGAATCTTGAAAAGCAGATCACAGGCAAGACTAAAGGAAATGGTGACCATTTGGTTCCTGGAGAGAAGCCCAATTGCTTCATTAAAGAAGAGTTGTCACATGCTTGTTTCTTAAATCCTGCTAAATACCTGCTTAGCGGCATTATTGACAGGCTTTTCTCATGAACATTGAGCTGTTAAGCTGCTCCTGGTTTACAGCAAGAGGTTAAAGGATTTCTCAAAGCTCCCAATGAAAGCCTTACTAACTGGATTAACTGCTAACATGGATTTAGGCTTTGAGTCAGATTAACCCCCATTGCTCAAAGTAGGTTCTACTTGTTCATCTTTTCTTCCCTTTGTCTTCTCTTCTTCTCCCCCAGCTTTTCTCTTTTTGTTTGTGAGGAATAAGGGAAAAAATAAGCCTCTGTGCTTTGTGTTTGAGCAATGAGACACTGTGGGCAGCAGAGGCAGCTCCTGGGCTGGGTGGTTTGCCTGGCCCCATCAGATGTGACTGTTTCTGCAGGCCCTTTGAAAAATGGGGGAAGCTATGATAAGAATAAGGAGAATTATTAATTGGTCTGCAGACTTGGCTTCTGCTTGCCTTTGCTGTTCTCTTCCTTAGATTTCCTCAGCAACATGAAAATCATGAATACTGTTTTTATACAGTGATTTGACTATTTACTCACCTGGCTGGGCAGTTAGCAGATAAAATAGCTCAAACTGGATAACCCATGGCCTTCATAGCACCAAAGACCCGAAGTTAATCTCATTTAGGCTGTGGTTAAATGTATGCACTCTTTCTTTTGGTTGATTGTTTCTGCTGTTGCACTGTCTTCAGGGTTAATGTTTGGATTTGTAAGCAGACCTACAGTGAGAGTAACTACTGTCCAATTTGGAGGTATTATCTCTTCTCCTATGTGTAACAATGTGCCCATCCACACGCATGGATAGATCCACATGGGGATAGATATCTACATGGGGATAGATCCATCTAGATCCCTGATCAAGGGGTGAATTCAGCAGCTCCACTCCTTGCTCTGTGATGGCCTTAATCCTGGAGCTGGTCTCTCTAGGTGAGGATCTGCTCCAGCCCATTTCACAGGACCTGCAGGGCAAGAATCTGTTAGTAAATGCTAATGAATGACAGGGGAAAGCAAACAGACACATAGGCTGCAAGGAGCCTGGGTGCAGCAATGTGGTTGCTCTTGCCTGACCAAACTGGCATATGAGTTGATTCCCAGCCCAGAAAAGAGATCAAGGAATGGAGCCAACGCTTTTTCTGCTTCTCTGTCATCTGCTCACTGCACCGTTCAGACCTCTCAATTACCTTTTTCCCAGTGTGACAAGCGATGCCATGGCCATATGATGTCCAGCCCACCGGGGTCACAGCCGAGTCTGGCCCATCCAGGCAGGCACTGTCTGCCCCTGGGGAGGGAGACTTGTACCGGGGCCACTCAAAATCCCCCTCAGGGTGGTGGTGTGTCCCCAGAGATTGGAGCTGTCTCATTTAGCTCAGTCTGCTCTGCAGGCTTGGAGCTGTGTCCAGCTGGCTGAGGACCATGTTGCTAAACAGAGACTGAAATGTTAGGAACTCTTGCAGAGTGTTTGTACCCCATTTCATATCACCCACGAATGTGTCCAGTGCCTGGCAGCCCTGGGTGCAGCTGGGTCTCACAGTATCACTGAGATCCTATGCTGTCCAGGCGGTGCTGTTTCTAAGCGTGCTGTCTGGTGATCTCAGAGGGCACTCAGGAGGTCTAGCAGTCCCCCTGCCTTGGAGTTTTATGCACATCTGTTCTGCTTTGTGGCCATCCCCTCTCTCAAACTGCTCAGATTCTGCTCCTCCAAAGACCATCAGCAGGATCCAGACAGCCCCACTTTCTCATTTCCCTCAAACACTCATCAGCTCCCCTGTGCACTTCTTAATCTCATGTTCTTTGAATCCCTCCCAGCTGCCTTTATCCCCATCTAATCCATTTTATCTGAATTGCTAACCTGCATTTCTGTTCTCCCCTCCACCTTTCTTCCCCCCACCAAATGTCTCTTTAATCTCCCATTCCATCCTCCCCCTTTCTCTCAGAGAGCAGTTCCTCCTTCTTTTTTCTCCATCACATCAGACTTCTCTGCTTTCTCCCTGGTCTGCACCAACACTCCCCACAGCCGCTCAGCATCAGCCTGTTCCTGCCTCATCACAGCCGGGTCATTCTCTCACACATTTCCTTTACTAATTTCCTCCCACATCTCACTAAACATCCCTTAGGGGACACCAGGTCACTGGTTTTGTGCTTTCCATCAGCAAATGCTGATTTCTTGAAGGCAATCAATCACTCCAGGTGTGTGACACAGATGATGCTGTCATCCAGAGGCAGTGGCTCTCTGCAGGACCTCTGACAGAGGTTTCAGGGGGTGGCATGGCCTGTCTGCTTGCTGGCAGGTTTTGCTCTCAGCACGTGTAAGGACCTCCTGAAACCTTGGAAACCTAGAGAGAGACACATTTCTCTCTCTGCAGTGCTGGTGCACTGAGATGAGCACTTGGGAGCCATCCATATCCTGCCTCCCTTCTTTGGACATCTGAACAACTATTTGTGGAATTCCTTATGGCTTGATGCTTGGCATTTTACAGCATGGATCTGTCATATCTCTCTTATATCAGATCATAAAAATGTGGCATCCAGTGAGACTGGCTAAAGAAAAGGAAGAGGGGGAAAAATAAAATTAAAATCTACCAAAACACCAGAAGAAAGTGAACTGGTTATGAGGCATGAGGGAAGGTGACCCCCTCTAATTTAGTGCCATGCTTTGAAAAGTTTATGGGTAAATGGTTTGGAATGTGGCAAGATACACCATAACTTAGCTTAGCCCTTTCCTCCCAGGGTGCAAATTCACCAGCCATGTGACAAGCACGAAAGGGGAGAAGTTGTAATGTGGATCTTCCTTTTTCTTCTTACAGCTACTCCAGAGCCCAGAAGAGCTCTGTGCAAGTTGAAACAACCTTAAGTTTCTTCACCTTATTCTCTCTATTCCTTTAATTCCCTTTGAGCCAAAAAAGCAAAACCTTTGATGCATTGACAAGACTTTGCTTCCCACTGCCTGACATTCAAATGTCCCTTTACTGAAAATGCATGGGCTCTGTCTGGGGAAGGGCCTGGCCTCCAGTTGCACAGCAGTCAGGAGACCCCCTGCCCTCCTGATCTTCTTAAGGGGCTGTTTTTGAAGAGTGCCTCATAGCAACTGTGGAATAAAAGCACTTGAGTGTGACTAAGTATTGGCCTTGATGGATTTCCTAAGTCTATTATTGCACTGCTGGCTTTACAAGAAGAATGATGAATTTTAATAGCAAATCAGAGACTTTCTGGTGTTTGCATTCCCCCCTTTGAGGGAAGCACCAGTCAGAGCTACCAGCTGTGAGATCTGAAATGGGCTGTGGCCACGTCTTTGCCTTTGTAGACAGCACAGGGTTGAGTCAAGTACTTGCTTGAGTGAGCAGACATTGAGTCTGAGATCTCAGCCTAGTAAGCCTGGTCTCTCTCTCTGCCTTGCGTCCCAGCGGGTTTGTCATGGGACACCTTCTGACAGGCCTGACTGTTAATAACAAATATAGAAACAGAGATGTCAAAACTGTTGGAATTTTTCCATGTCACCTTCCACTGCTGGGAGATCCATCATACTCCTAGGACTCCATTGGAAGTAACGTAATAATTTCATCCCTGGAATAGGACTGACTTGCTTGTGGGACCAATTTCCTTGTAGTGTGCTCCCCCAAAGCTGATCTACATGAGTGCTTTATACTAGTAAAGTGTGAATTTATGATATTTCACAGTTAAGAAACACTTGCCAGGTGTTATTAGTTTGGTTTTTGGCATGTAATGGCCAGGGTAGCAAGCACTAATAGATGGTTCTCTCCAACCATTTTCAGCAGTCACCTTGCCTACTTCTTGCTGACATAGTTCTTACGGTAATTAATGAGCTGGCACATTCCTGTGAGCCTTGTCAATGAATTAATCTCTGCACAGAGGAAACAGCTGAACACAGGTTTCCTCTTGTTGTCTCTGGCAAACAGGGGAGACAGAGAGTTTGCGGGCAGGCAGGGAGGGGTCTGTGTAAGGAGTCGCTGCTTCAAGGGTGGCTGAAATTATGCATATTGCATATATTTAATGTACATCTGTTTTTATCCTCTTGAGCCCTAATGTGTCTGATTAGAGTGTCCGAGGTGGTTACTTTTCCTGGCAAGGGAGTGCAGCTCATAATTAACTCGATGCTACAGGAGCAGAGAAGAGGTTCAGCTCTGTTAGTTATGTGAAGGTGTCTGTGTGGAAGCATTTTGTCCAAGTAAGCAAAGAAAGGTGAGATCCAGAAGGATGATCAACCCAAGGAGCTTCTTCTTGATAAATTGTATTTCAAGTTTGATCACACTCTGGGGCTGAGGCTGGGAGTGAAGCAATGAGGGACAACAGTACCTTCCTGAAGGACTCCAGACACACTCTTTGTCCCACTGGAGGAAAGGTCCATAAAGGCAGTGAAGGAACTTCTTCCTCCCAAGCACAACAGATTATAGGGACCCCTGTGGCCTTGCACAGCCATTCTTCTCTTTTGTATCTCGCTATGCTCAGAGACTGAGCAAATTTGAGAGTATCTCCAGGCAGCTCCTGACTAGCTCTCCCCAAGGACCTCATGTCACAGCTGACCTTGTGCTGCTCCCATTCTGCAGAGTTTTTTTAACTTTGGACAAAGTGCTTCCAGTGCTAAGGTTTGGGGAAAGATGAGTGAGTGGTGGTCTCTGAAGTTGTCTTTAGTGTGAATAAGGCAGAAAACATGAATGTGAAGAATTTGTGGCTAAAAACATGGAGCTCTGCCTTGAGACTTGATGGGGTCTGTGTCACTGTTGCCTTCCTTGAGCCATCTCCTGGTAAGTACATCAGTGGATCATTATACCTCCTGTTAAGTGTTCAGGAGTCACTCCTGAAGAAGAAGAGAAATCTCTCCTCAACCATTGTGACACTCTTAAAAAGGAAGGTTTTACTCTTTTGCTGTAGAGATAGACTCTATAAATGACTCTATAATGTGGGCCAGGACAAGCCCAGGATTTGATACTACTTTGGGGTCAGTATTTTTCAAACCACTACTTGAAAAGAGCAGCTTCTGAGAGAAAACCGTCTTTGTATTGAAGTGTGTTTTGGTCTTACATGGCTAAATAAGAGCCAATGAATTCAAATGATAATGGATATTGTTTACCCTTTATAAAGTTTGAAGTACACCTGAAAGATCCAGCACAAAGTCTTTGGTTGTAAATCACCTGGGCAGAAGGATATTTAACTTAGAAGTTTAGGAGCAGTTCCTTGGTTTAGACTGAGTATTAGGATAATAACCCAGTTATACAGTCAATGTTGTATTAGAAGTCCCAGGGCTGCTGGTATTGATCTCAGTACTGTGCTAAAGTAACTTGTGCCACTGCTAGGAAAGAAAATTATATATTTGCTTAAGAGACAAAATGGTCTGTGAGAGCTAAGAAACAGATGTTCCCTTAGAATGTCTAGGTGCGAGACACAGAATTTATCATCTGGTTTAGTACTTGCTTTTTCTCTTCTAGTTGCTAGTCCCAACCAACCATGGGGAAAACCCCTAAGGCTATGGCACGTCTCTGGTTATTTGATTGTCCCAGAGATTGTAAAATGGCCTAAACCAAGGTCAAGTACACGTTCAGGTAATGAGGGGATCGACTTAAGTAATAAAAGGATGGAAACTGGCTACGATTCTGCAGTGAAGCCACTGACTATGCTCTCAGGAGACAAGTTGGGTTATTGCCTGCCTGTGGGATCCTGGCTCTCTCTGGGACTGCTCATGTTTTGCTTTCATTGTCACTAAAGACATCTCAGTGATGAAAAGAAAAGAAAAGTAGCATGACTGCTTTTTATAAAAATGTATTTCCCGTTTTGAAAAGGGAATCCCCCAGGCCTCTACTTTTCTGAAATCATCCAGGTGCATCAGAGCGTTTCCAAACCATTTGTTATCCTTTCAAGGACCGATTGCCTGTAGTAACAGGGAGGGCAGTGTAGCTGGATACTATTCCTTGGATGTACAGGTCTGTTTGACCCAGCTCCAGCTCACAGTATCAAAAGAACTTTCACAGTGTTTCTTCAGCTTCACTGGATTAGACTGAGCTGGATTCTGCACTGGTATTTTAGATGTACTTTTATTAATACAGAATTACACTGAAATGTCAACTGGAAGAACACATGAACACTGCATTTACACCTAAGGATATTATTATGGTCAGTGATGCAGCTAACACACACATGTCCAGTCCAGTATGGATACAGTGGCTGTCTTGCTCTATTGAACTGCTAAACTATTTTTGGTTCACGTAAGTGCTTTGAAACTGCAGTGATAAACAGACCAGAAATTTCTGCAGAGAAATGAAACATTTATTTACCTCTGCCTTGATACTGCAGAATCCCTAGAGGTTTATGGTAAATTGCTCTCATTTGTGACCTCTAAGAAAGAGGTAGATAGATCCAAATTTAACAGCTGAACGAAGTTCCTTTAACATGTGCTCACACATGTCCTTTAATGCTTCTCACATTGTGAGAAGCTGTGGCTGCCTCATCCCTGGAAGTGTTCAAGGCCAGGTTGGATTTGGTTTGGAGCAACCTGGTCTAGTTGGAAGGTGTCCCTGCCCATGGTAGGGGGATGGAACGAGATGACACTTAAGGTCCCTTCCAACCCAAACCATTCTGTAATTCCATGATTCTTTCTGGGAGTATTCAAAGCTCAGGGTGTTCTCAGCTAATCTTAAAGTGTTTGTCAGCTAATTTAGATGGTGACACTGTTCAATGGCAAGAGAGAGGCTCCCTCTGTAGTCCTGAGTGATATTTCCAGAGGAAAACTGAGCTGAGAGGGGGCTCAGCTCTCTCAGGTTAAACTTGCTACAGAGATCTGTTGTGTTGTTGTGAGTTAACAAACCAAGATCCATTTTGGTTGGGTGGAAGTGAGAGGATGGAAACTCGCCAAGAAAAAGCAATATGAACCAATAAAATAAAAATGTTCTGGAAGTCCTCATTCTAGAAATCACATTGTGTGCTACTTATATTAAATATCTTTTTTAGGTTGCAGTGGGCTATAGCTGGCTGCCTCAGCTGTGTCATACAGCACAGAGTTCCAGTGGTGATTTTTGCTTTAACATTTAAAAGCATTTTCTTTGTAAATTTTCTAAGCAATTTCTGTTTTAATTGTGAAGATTGTCCCAAACTACTTTCACAAGTGTCAGGTTAAAAATGAAAGTGCCAAATATCTTTTTTTATGTTCATGACCATGTCTGTATCATCTCATTCATTTTCATGATTTCTCTTCTGTAACCATTATCTTTGTAACTTTTCTCCATGGAGAAAAATCTCTATTATCTTTACAATCCTTTTTGAAATTATGTTCATTTTTTGCCATTTCCTCTTGGGTTCATGATACAGATCTGATGACAGCAGTCACTAAGGAAATTACTTGTGGTTTCCCTAGCGAACAGCATATTGATATTTTCTGTTTCCCAATATTTTGTCTCTGGAGCAGAAGTTTGACACATCTGCTCGAAACATCTGTGCTGTTTAGAGTGTTTGATCACACCAAGCTGATTGAAATGACATTTGTGTTCTTAGGCCTTCTTTCTCTCACCACATGTTACGGTGAGTTTAGATCCTTTCAGACAAACTTCCAACCATTGCCATTGTCTACAGCAAACACTGAAGCTGTGCTGACCAGATCTCTCTTTCTGAAATGGTATCCTTTCAAGTCCTGTTAAATCTTCTATTTCCCTGTAGATTTTTCCATCTCATTCTTTTGTTTGCAGAAGCTAGTAGGTATCACCAAACCTTGAACTGACCATAAGACTTTTGTGGTTCTCTTTTCTTCTCCCCTGAAGGCCAACCATACAAAATCCAGGCAAACCCACCATGGCTCTTTGCCTCCCTCAAGTGACTGGCACAAATACCGACCTCGGTGTGGCTGTAACACCATCCTGTGAATTAAACCCTAAGGTGTTCTGTTCTCCTTGAAGCAGCTTATCCCTGTTTTCACCCTTACTGCTTTGGAAGCATAGATCTGCAGATTTTTAAAAAGAGGTTTTGTTCCTTGCCTGGAAAAGTCAGAAGGAGAGATTGATGGCCTCAGACTCACCTCAGACATTGCTGCTTGAGGCAGCTGCTCCAGACCCAACTTTTTCCAAAACATCATCTCTAGCCCACCTTACTTTCTAGCAGTCTGAAAAATTCCACATTTAAAATTTATGCCCAGATTTGTCTCAATAGCTACAGTGGTGAGGGCAGACCTTTCTGAACTGGGGGAAGCAAAGGTGCTGTGCTGCTACCAACTCACCTGTTATGTCCTTCTTGGCTTGGCAGTTTCTGCTCAGAGCCCATTCATTACATGTTGTCACTAAAGTTGTGCTGAACAGATCAGAGTCAAAGCTGCTCCTAGACAGCTTAACTCCAGCTCAGCACACAACAGAATTGTCCTTTAGTTCCTTTGTCATATATATCTGTCTTTTTTCACCGTGTCCTTTAGCTATCTATATCCTTAGTTTTTCCAAAGTCACCAGACAGTCTGTGAATAAGCAACATGAGGGACACTTGAAGAGATGAATTCCCAGCCGGCTTCCTCCATCCTCAGCAGCAATGATTAGCCCAGCTCTGAATGACAGAGTGCAATAAAACGGAGACAGCTCTGCCCTTGATGCATAATAAGTGAAAGACTAGTGGGAAATATCTCTGAAAACTTTCCTACAGTAAGAGTGGATGGGTGAACAGAACTCTTTTCTGTCTGCCTTTCACTTCACTAGCAGCAGCAGCCTAGAGCTGAGCCTTTGGTGTCTTTGCCCTTCTCTACCTCCTTTTCCAGCTCCTACGATAAAAAAATAATGTGGCTTTTCTGGTGTCCTAACCCCATTCTGTCACTCCTGCTGCAATCCTGTGGAATGTGCGTTATACTGCAATAAAGCTGCTGTGCAGCCAGCATGGAAATACTATTGGCAAAGCTGTAATGGAGGTAGGAATTTATGTCTGTGGCCTGGTGGAGTTCTGAGGAATTGTACCTGAGCTAATATTACCTTGATGTAAGCCACTGAGTTCAGCTCTGTCATTTGGAGCAGGAAAATCTATTGGTGCTATTCAAGTGTGGCTACCACAGTAATATTACTTTTCTTTGAAAAAAAAATGTTTACTTTTAATTGGAATGAATGCCTGTCTCTTGTCTCACATTCAAAGAGACCTAATGAGAAGGAAGTATAAAGAAAGGAAAATATGTAATAGAAAATAAAAAAAATATTTTGGTATGATTAATTCTTAAATATCCCCATTTTTACATCATTAATACCTGGAATTAGGCCAAGTGGAGCTGAGCAGTCAAGGAGAGATTCTGTGTCTGAGTGACTTTGAAGCATATAACCACTTGGACCAGAGGCAGGGGAACATGTACCCCACGAGGCACAAATGATCATCTCTTCCTTCCTCTCTCTTCACTTCCCAGTGCTTGGGCTCAAGCAGTTGCCCTCCTTGCTCACTCACCCCTGTGCCACAGCTCATGCAGCCTGAATCCTACATCTCTTGAGATATGGCTGCAGAGTTTTTGAGGATGGTGCTTTGGGAAGTCACAGATTGCTTTCAACTATAATTTTCCATTCCTATCCCATGTGCTGTCCCTCAAAAAGTGAGTAGCTCCCTCAGTGCAGAACTGGCCTGGGCACAGTTGGAGACAGTGCATGTCCTGGCACAGGCTTGGGATCAGACTTAGGGGAGTCTTAACCTTGGCTTTTAGAGAAGTGAAAAAAATATGTCCTTTCCCATCTCTTGCCTTCCCCCACCCAATTCAGAGCAGCTCTGCATAAAGCTGGTGCACCTTTCATGTCTTTAATATCTTCATGTCGATAGCTTTATTGTCGCTCTTAGCCAAGGTATCTGTGAGCTGCTAAAGGCATCATTTTCTGTTTATCTTCTTATAAGCTGCCGCTTCAGCGGAGCTGAGAAATTAACATTGTGCTCAGCAAAATGGTCTATGTAAAACAAGGGCAATTTATACAGAAATATCCATAATCCTGCACATTAAAATTTGGCTGTTAAACTTCTGGCACCTCTCAGAGGTCACTCTAACCTAGTTAAGTTCTGTTTAGAAAAGGTGTTATTATGGCTCACAGCTTTTTTTTTTTTTTACAATATTGTCTCCTTTGACTTGTGCGCTTCAGGACTCACCTCTACCTCTCCTGGCCTGCTCCTGCCTGTCCTGGTTTAAATTGCTTTCTGCCATACATTATTGAAGACTAAACTTAACTGCCTGGACACCATGAAATGTACTCAATAGTGGGGTTAAAATTCCTACAGTATTTTCTTGTTTCTTCTTTGCCCTTGCTGGCATTTTGACCACAAATGAAACATGTTGTGGGAGGTTGCTTGTAGAAAAGGTGCTGAGCTGGAATAGAACAGATGTGAGCTCAGTTCCCTGCTGTGACATAGGTTTCCTGAGTGTCCTTGGATATATCATTCATTTCCCTCTCTCATTCTTTCTCATTCCCCGCCTTGCTGCTTTGCACATGATTATATTTGTTTTCACCATCTAGCATATCTCAATGTGTTCCTTCTCCTAGAGCAAAATCTGTATTAACCAATGTGTGCACAGTGCTGTGAAGAGTAGGATTTCAGTATTTGGACCTCAAATTTGATGATAGCACACAAATAAATACATTAAATAAATATGTCTCCTTCCAGCTCATTCAGCATTACTCTATGCTGTTTGAAACAGTGCTGTTAAGGGTAAATTTGATTTCTTTTGCCTGAGGCTTTTAATGAAGTATAAAGGGGAAGATTTCATTCCACTATTCATGTGACAAGTTTATGACCTTAAATAGAGGCCTGTTGAATTTGTCAGATAAATGTACAACTATGTGAGTCATATAATCATAGAATCTCCTGATTTGAAAGGGACCCACAAGGATCATTGAAGTCCAGCTCCTGGCCCTGCACAGGACAACTCCAAGACTCACACCATACTGAGAGCCACTGGCTTCCTGGTACTTCCTTGTGCAACATTCCCTTTCCTCTGCTGAATGGTGAAACCTGGATCAGCAGCTATGCTGCTTTCATGGCACAGGTCTCATGAGCACTTCAGGGTGTGTGACAGGTCCTGGCTTCCTATAGGACAAATTCCAAGGAAACACTTGTAGAAAAAAACATGGCACTTGGCACTTCAAGACAGAATATTCAGTAGTTGGCATGGGGAAAGCATCTCACTTGCAAAGGAATGTGATCAGATGTTACTGGAACCCTCACACGACTACAGATCGGCTTTCAGGTCCTAAGTCTCATTACAAAGTAGGAAAATGCTTGTGCCAGGGTAAGTGGGCAAACCAAGGGTGACACAGAGTGACTGGTCAGAGAAAGATTGTTCAGTACTCCCTAGAGACCTCCTGTTGTCCAGCAAGCAGATAAAGCAAACCTTGCTTCCCCTTCATACGTGGCAGCAGGAAGTTGCAGGAAGTTTACTGTCAAGATATGCTTGATGTAACTCATGGTAGAGTCCACATTCCTCATCATAGAGATGAAAGTGACTAAAGAAGACAACAGCACCTTGAATGAAAGTGAATCTCTTCCCTGGTGCAGAAAGAAAGGTAATCACACTCAGTGGGCGCCAGAGAGATCCTATCTCTAGCACTGATATGAAGAAAGAGACTGAGAAAGATCAGTCTGACAACCAATAATATATTTATACTGCAGTAATCAAGGGGGCACAGGCAGTGGACCCTCGGAATGTTTCCTTTCTCATTTAGCGCCCTTATGGCAGGACCATTCCCTTGTGTGTTTGGTTATGAAACTACCCCAGGATATAAAAAGTTCTTTACTGCAAGTTTTGTGTTGGCAGAGGAGCATATTTCAGTGACTCAGGACACAGTGGCTAGATTCTGCTTCAGCAAGAACACAACCCATCTTCACCAGGGAGGTAGTTTTGTAGGTATCAGTGAAACTAATTGTATTACTGAAAGTTAGTCTTAAACATCATGCAAAATAAACTGGCAGAGGTTCACTTGTCACCTTGGTGTAACAGCCTGGATTTTTCTTTCATTGAGAGGTTTATAAGGACTCTGCGATTTCACTGCAGGAGGCTTTGCTGTAGTTGTCTTTGACCACATCCTTGGGATTTTACATGTGCTGGGGTCTCTTAGCTTTATAGGATCAGAGAAAAAAAAACAGGGAAGAAAGTGTTTTAAGAGGTTTCTTTATCCATTTTCCTTTCCCTTTAGCAAGGATAAGCTATCTATCTATGTAATTTCTGATGGATGTGTATTCTTTAAAAGCCTCCAACAGTGAGATTATACCATTCCCCAGGCAATCTACTCTGGTCCCCTACTCCCCTCACCACTAGGAAGCTTTTCCTGATGTCTAACCCTCATATCTCTTGCTGTCAGTTAAGCCCATTATTTCTTGTGCTTGCCACCTGGTTGTGGCAAACAGATTATTTCCTTTCTCTTTCCAACAACCTTTAAACAATTGATGGCTCTCACTCTCATGGTCTCTCCAATGTTTTTCTTTTCTCTGCCTGAACCACCAGCTCCCTCCTTGCACCCTTATAGATCATGGTCTTTGATCTTTGACAGTTCACATTTCTCTCCTCTGGAATTTCTGCAATTGTTCCACTTTTTTTTCTCCTTCCTGAGGTTTAGCGTCCAGAACTGGATGAAACTGAGGTTTTATTGATACAGGCTGGGGGAGAGAAATCAATTACCTTGGATTACAACTCTTGCCATATTCCCATTCTCACCATACACTTGTACAAAGAGAATTTTAACTACGACAGAAATTGGTGGGAAATTATTTTCTTTGTGTTGCAACTTATCTGTTGTCTTTCAGATGATGCTATTAAGTTTTATTACAACTTGGGTTCTTCAAATCATTAAATCTGTAGGTCAGCCAATACTGCTGAGGTGACTGTACCTAGATCAGTCTTTGCTTTGAGTGTAGACATTTGAGTGTGTCCTGGTAGCTGTTCCCAAGGAATCACTGTTGCACTGTAATTATGTAGTCTCACAATTCCTGACTTTGAAATCATAGTGTTTTAGGGTGGAATTGTGGTATTTTTGTCTCCTAATAGGCAACGAAGAGGCTGCTGTTGGACATGTGCTTCCAGTTGAGCAAAAGGGAGCCAGCTGATCATTTTTCTCACCTTTTCCTGTTGTAACTTTGTTTTAGAGATCCTTTCATGTGCTTTGAAAAAAAGGCAGGGTAGAAGAATTAGCTTTGTGCTGATACAGCATAGGGACAACTTCTTCCCATTACTGATAACAGACCGTTGCCCAAACACAGGGAAAATGAAATAAGAAAGGTGAGTGTGATTTCACCTTCCTGAAGGACACCTGTGTTGGATTCCACTCTGACACTGTCACAAACATGATAGTGAGACAGAAATGATGAGAAAGAGCAATCCAAGTCTGAGTCCTGATAGTTCCCCTGGTTAGCAGACAATCATGTTTCATACTGTCTTTGTGGCTCTTATGAGCACATGAGATAGAAACTTTAGTTATTAAGGGATAATAGTGTATATGGTGAAGCAAGGAGGGAGAAAAAAGCTTCTTTCCTCCAAGGAAGTCCCTAACTGTGGCCTTTGACTTCTAAAGAGTGTGAGGAGCAGCTGATGCTGAGAGGAGATAGGAAGCTTTGAAAAGTTTTTATGTGTTTTGGGTTAAACCTTCCTTGTTTTTTCCCCTTCTCATTGTGGCCTTTTGAAAGTCCTTCTCAATGTTTA
Source organism: Calyptomena viridis (assembly GCA_013390005.1). Classification (NCBI taxonomy): domain Eukaryota; kingdom Metazoa; phylum Chordata; class Aves; order Passeriformes; family Eurylaimidae; genus Calyptomena; species Calyptomena viridis. The sequence goes on from WEIV01024274.1 coordinate 506,405, forward strand.
TCTCTCTGTGTCACTTCCCTGGGGTTGGACCCTCAAAAGCTTAGAGATTATCAAAGATCGTATAAAGAAAACATGTCAGTGTTCCACAGCTTTTGAGTCTGGATTGAGCTCTTTCTGCTAAAAGATAAAAATTCACAGAGGAGCATTATTATCAAAGAAGAGAGACAGACTCTTTTTTCTAATTTGTACACTTTGCAGATGACATCAATGGCTGACACATTTGTAGCTCTAAAGGTCTTCAGTAAAATCCAAATTCAATGTGTTGAGTTCGAGGTCTCTCCTCTCATATGCAAGGGCAGCCTCTCATTGCACTGTGGGAATCCTTTTAAAAAAGCACCTCCTGACAGGGATGCTCTTTAAAGTAGGCCATTAGGCTTGTGACAGTGCATCAGGGAATTAATAGTGAGTTATTTAGTGAGGAAAACTTCTCATTGCCTTGCTTGGATTGATCCCCTATGAAAGGAAAATTGGTCTAAGGAAATCAGAAAGGAGACACTGTGGGTGGAACAACAAAGTGTTTAGAGGTTTTTCAGCTACAAGCCAAGTCAGGGTCTCTTCCTTTGGCACAAATCTGCTGGTGTGTGTGACCTTCAAAAAAATGCCCCATGGCCATCACAAAGGTGGGTCTGAATCTAGAGAGAAATTCTTTTAGGAAGAGATCCGGGTATCTACACTTTTAATGCTACTGTGGATTCCCAGAAGTATCTGAGACATCCACTGGGCTTTCTGGAGACCCAGTACTTTCAGAAGTTAGGTGGGAAACCCTTGATTATCTGAAGTGGTACCAAACATCTCTGCTTAGGAGCATGGATTGATCCTAGAAATGGCACTTGGAGATATTTAGAATCAACAAGGGCAATTCAGCCCACTTGGAAATATCTGTAGAAAATAGAAGTGTGAGGGATTTGAGAGGAAACGACAAACCTTGTTCTTGAATTTGCCTATTATTTCAAATTTATGACTCAGTCCTCAGATGGAGTAGACCCAGTAGACCCTTCTAACCTTAGACTTTGACCCTGCTGGTAAACTGGTGCAAATGAGAAGGATGATGCAAAACAGGGACCATAACAGTGTTGTGCTAAGGAACAAAACTGGGGCACTTTTGAAATCATCATAAGAGAAAATGGGAAGAAACATGGAAAACACCAAATTCACTTTTAATTGTATAAATGTACTGACATGGTAAAATAAATATTTTGCCAGTATGCAGGACATGTTTTCACCCTGATATACTGAGACTTAAATTTGCTATGAAACCTCAGGCTTCAATATTTTGTAATTTTTTTTGTCAATTTTTTTTGTTTATAGCTATCAAAGCCTGGAAATCCCAGCGGCATCAGCAAAGAACTGTGCTGTCCTCATGTTCAAGAGAGTGTAAGTGAACTTGGCTGCAGATTGTGTTGACTGGAGCACAACAGCCCAAGGACAGCTCCCCTGCACACTGTGAGCTGTGAGATGTACTGGCTGGAAGTTGTGCCCCTTGAAAGCAAGTATGGGAGCAGCATCTCTGCCACATGTGGTCTGGATGTTACACTCATGATAAATAGTCCATGACCAGTGTTCTCACCTTTCTCAGTCCCATAGATCTGCTGCTGTTTCATATCCTGCCATGCAGAGGTGTGATAAAAGGTATTAAAAGAAGAGGTTTTTTTTATCTTATCTTATTAAAATCTCTTGCTCTGTGGGCTGCTTAAATTCCAAATTTTATCTGTATTCATCCTTGTGGGGGTTTCATTAGGTCAACATAAAGAATGGAACACTGAAAAATACTGAATGAGGCAGGAGGAGGATCAGCTTTGCTGTTATATTTGATTTAAGGACTAAGCTAGCATATTCTTGGTGGTTCAGGTTTTGGATATTATAAAGTTCTCATACAAGCCAGGCTTGTTGTCTCTTTTTCTTGATGTACACCATGATGATATATATTTATTTTAGATAAACACTTAGCCAGAAGGAAGACAACACGCGGTGTAAGATAAATTATGCAGTCTCTCGTTTCCCTCATTCCTGTACCTTGTAACAACAGGTCTCGAAGCTGCTGTTTTGGATCAGCCCCTTTTCCTGCCTGCACTGATGCTCAGCTCCACTGCAGCCCCAGTCCTGCTCTGCGTGTGTGTTCTCCTGCACAGTGCAATGGACTGAATTGTGCTCAAGTGAGCAAACTGACAGAATAAAATAGGTTGTGGATCTTCCAGCCCTTGAAATAGGTCCATAAGGTGTTAGTCTCCTCCTGTGACTCAGAGCACTCAGGTTTTCCTCAGTGTGTTCAGCCTCAAACTCTCTGACCTGGCTTTTGAGTCCTTGAGATGAGGATGGAGGGGATACAGGATTTCACAGGGTATGCTGCAGCCATTGACAGAAGTATAATTGGCTCTTCCCACGTGGCTGCCAACACAGGCTTCACTGCAAGTAAAAAATGAGAAAACAAATCCCAGTGCTGGAACCCTGTGGCCCTGCTCTCATGTGTAAGTTTGAGGTGACCATTGTGCTGTGCATTGACCTCCTGCAATCAGATGCTGTAAGAATCACTCCCATTCCCTATGCTTACCACATTATAGTCCCACATTAAGAAAACAAGCTTATCAATCTTTTTTGTTTGTGTTGACACCTGCAGATTCAGAGACTTTTTGTTTGTTTTCCCTATTCTCCTCAGTGTATAATTGGCCAGACTACATTAATATTTTCTCTCCCTTTCAGCTTTCTACCCAACACTAACCACAACTGCAGACTGGACTAATTTGCCGATGCTGTACAAAGAATTGTCTCTCCTGGAGACATGGCTGATATGATCAGAACTCACATATGGCATTGGAACAAAGAGCCCTTCAGGCAAGTGGTGGTGTTTATTTTGGCTCAAGTCACTGCTGCTCTGTTTTCCTTGCGTGTCTTCTCCTCCCTGGCTATGCACATCTTTTTCTTCTGACTTTTGAGTTGCCACCTAGGGTGGCAAAGAAACAAGTCCAAGTGGCTTGCTTTCTGCTCACCCTCCCTTTCTGATTAAAGAAATTGGGAGTGTTTGCATGTGGACTCATAGCCACTGTGGTTTCACCATCTAGTCTGATCCTAATAGAAGTTATTGGCTTTGACTTATTCCCTATTCCTTTTCTAACAGCTGCTGGCAAAGCTGTTGTTCTTTTGATGGATTTTGTTGGTCTAATTTTTGATAGCATGCTTTAAGGAAAGGCTAACAGCCTGTTAGAACAGTGTCGTCTCTACATTTAATATTTCTCTGCTCCCAGCTGTCATTTCATCTAAATATTAAACATAATTCATAATATTGCAAAAAGTAGTTGCTGTTTGCAATATTAGGAGGAAAAAGTCACAGGAAATAATGGATGAAATGGTAAGTACTGAACATCAGCATCTTTGGTTGTTGTGTACTGATAAGGGATAAAATAGTGTAGTATCCTCTTCCTAAAGCTTTCCCTTCTTGACAAAGCAGCATATGTAATGGTTAATGCCTTTCTAGGATCATTATCCTATCTGTGGACTCATAGATTTCTTGTATTTGTGCTGTTATTTACATGTAAAACGTTTCCAGGTTTTCTTCTTGGCCCTTCCTGTATTGTGTGTATCTTCTTCTGTCATTTAGTGGTACTTTAGAAAACAGCTGCTGGCCTCAGGGTAAACCTTTAAACAATGTCCTACTCTGACAAAATTCTGCTTTATCAGCAAACGATATTGTGCATGTTTCTCTCATTGTTTTGCACATTGTAATTACAAAGTCCTTTTTGCGTTTAAACAGGATCTCTCTCACTGACCTAAGAGGTACTAAAGTCGTGTTAGAAATGGCATAGTAACTTATCCTCTGACCTCGGCTTCTTTCACTTGGACAAACCATATGATGACCTAAGATGTCATCAGAATTCTGCAGCAGAGATGCTGGAGCCCCAACTTACATGAAAATTCTTTTGAAGGGCTAATCAGAGGAGATATACTGTCAGGGTTATGTGCTTTGAAAATAGAGTTCTGGTCAGCACTGTCCAACCAGGCAGTAATGATTAATCAGTTCTGATTAATCTGATCACATAGATCTTTGCTACTCACCAGTTTTTCCTGATCTTAGTTAGAAAGAGCTCTAATTCTTGCTTCTTCTTTTCCCTAGAGCTGCCTTTCTATGACCAAATTTAAAACTGGAGCTCAGTGCATCCAGAGTTCCTATGATAACAGAGCAGAATGGTGAAAAATTTTACCTTTTTGCCTTTTTCCTTTTTTATAGACTTTAGTGCCTCATTGTATGTTAGGAGCATCTCTGCTTTGGAGAGGTACATGGTGCTTCCTGAACCTCAGCTATTCTCTTTGTGTAATTCTGCTAGTGAAAAGCCAGCCACAGAAGAAGTTTGTCCTTGTAAATCCATGGCATAGGAGGATATTGCTGTATTGCTTCCTGTCTGCTGTCACTGAGGTCACTGTTCTGGCACGGAGTGAGACATGAACAGCTGCAGAAATCCAGTGATGGCCCTGCTATTGCTTCCTGGCAGGATGAATGTGGAAATAAGTGTCAGGAAAAGGAAATCACCAGTCATGTTCTCTGTCCTGGCCACGTGCTTGTGGGAAAGGATCAGCAGGTGGCTCCTATTCCTTCCATGGAAGATATGAGTATGTTTTTTTTACTTTTATGTACTAAACCTCTGCTTAAACAAAACTGCCATAAAATATTTTCACATGTGATTATTGATCTCCTCCCCAGTTCAGGTCTGGTCTTTGTCTCACACCAATTCTGCTACTAATTTTGAGGGCTTTCTTCAGAAACTGCATCAAGAAACCATTTCTGCTCTTCTTGCTAGGAAGTAAAGGCTGTGCCTCACAAACACTAGGGAGTGACCATCCCACCTGGCCCTGACCATCCCCTGTGTCCATTGTGCAGCTAAACACATCTGCTAATGTTCATATAATGTAAAGGAGTCATGAATGTAAGGGATAGGGACTGTATGTGACCTGAGAAATGGTAAATACATGTATGAGTGAATTTATTATTGTGTGGGCTCCCTGTGGGAGGCACTGAGTCTCTGGGAAATTTCTGAGGGCAAAATGGTCTCCCAAGAGCAGTTAAAAGCCAGGACATTATGACAGGCATGATGGGAAGGATGAAGGTGTCTGTCCATTACCAGCTACTCTGAGTGGATGCACAGAAAGCTGGGCCAGGAGGGACAGCACTTGCACAATGCCTGTAGATCCCTGGAAGGATTGCTTTAAAAGCTATGTCTTCACACCTTTACAGTCCAAGTAAAGTGGAGAAATAAATCACTGTGCACAGTTGTCATTTTTTCCCTCTAAGCACCAGCCAAAGAGTTTAAATATAGATAAACCACTGTATTTCCTCAGAATAAACACTCAGATACTCAAAATAAATTGCTAGGTTCTCATATCAAAGGAATGATTTATAACCCAATTATACTAGGAATTTTATTCTCTATTGTTTCACTGGTAGATTACGGGTCAATTAGGTGTTTTAATCCTGTAGGAACACATTCTCACTCTGCCACAAAGTGTCTGAAGTTGACATACTCAGATTTGCTCTCTCCATCTTGTAAAGCATGTCTAGTTTATGGAAAAACTTTGAGGATCATTCTGCCAGGGGCCAGGTCTGTAGTTTTTGGAGTGTTTCATCTCTGTTTACTGCTAAGGGCATTAGCAAGAATGCAGAAGATTCCTTTCTTGCAAATAATCTTCACCATCTTTTTCCTCATCAGGCTTGCAGTGTATAGAAGATGCTCATGGTGCATCTGAGTCTGTAAATTATTAGTCACTGAGGAATGGATATCTTTGAACCTTCAGAGTAGCTTGACAGCATCAGTAATGGGTCTTCAGCAGGGGCCATAAGCAGACACCTGGCGAAGAATAAGAATAGCGTAAGCATGTTTAATCTTCTGCTGTAATATTTCTACTCTCTGAGTACAGTCAGCTGAGGATTTCCTAAGATTAATGTGATTCTCAGTAAGCTGCCCTGTGTTCCTCTTGTAGCTACTTGTCCAATCTGCCCTTGAACATCAACAATTCTAGAACCATTGTGAAAAAGGCACATCAGCTTTCAGAGCAAAGCCTGGTACCCTCTACAATGGTACAAACCCACAGTTATCTAAAGCTTTATTTGGGTAATTTTTTAACCGGTGAAATCTGAACAAGGGAGACAAGACAACTGAACAAGACAGTTAATGAATGTAAAAGAGGAAATTCAGGGAAAATTGTTTTATGATTATGTCTCTTAAGTCTTACATCGCTTTAACAACGCAAATTCATTAGTGTATTTTAGTTCTCCTCTTTATATGGGTGTTTCCACTCCTGCATGTTATTTATGTCAATATAAGCCAGAAAGGGAATCCAGCCCAGGTGTTTTGTATCATTCTCCTATCTCCTCCTCCTTCTTTTTTTTTTTTTACAAATTAGAATAACAATAACATAGTCTTGAATAACATTATACTTCTCTATTCCTGTAAACTAAAGTTATGTTCTCTAGCCACATGGCTAAAAGAGATACAAAATCCAATCCCAGTCATATTTCTGCAGTGATGCTGTAAGACCACAGGCAGATGACATTTTTTAGCATTCTCATGCCCAGGTTTTTCCATTTTCTGGATGTGGCTCTTGGCATCCTGGAGTTGTTTGTAGTAAATGGTGTTCATTGAGCAAGCCTTTTCCTCAAAATGCCTGACTTTCTTTGTTTCGTCTCTCCCCACGTTTTGATTATCTAACACATTAATACAATAAGCACTGCAATAATTAGGACACCATATGGCACTCAAAATTATAGAGCAATTCCAGCATTGCTGGAATGGGTAAGAGTCAGAAAGAATAAAATAAGCAATGCTGCTGGTGTGAGCTGAAAATTACTAAAGTCAGTATACTCACAGAACAGATAACACTAAGTTACAAGTGTGTACAAGACAGACTTAGGAAAGTTTTTTAGCTTTGTTCTCACTGAGAAGGAAATAGCACCATGGTTTAGAAGAGTGCATTGAACTCCTTTAAGAGACGAATGCCCTTCATGGCATGTTTATCTGAAGATGATCTTTATTATATTTGGCTGCCCTCAGTCGGATGAGAAGTTCTGTAATATTTGCCTGCCTATTATTGTATCACCATTTACTAGTTATGATGAGTATTTAGTGTTTTCAATTATTTGCTGCTTCATTGAGAACACAACAGTCATTGCAGGCATTATGGGATTCTTGGTTAATCCACTAAATAATAAAAAGAATCAGAGAGCATGTATAAGCTATGAGATTTTGCTGTCCTGGCTGTCAGCTGGGAATACGAGCAAATTAGGCCCACTAGCCATCAAAGTCATGCTAACAAAAGCTCTGAGGCACATGCAAAAATACAGACAGTCAAATGTTCTTGAGTTGTGTCTCTCGAGAAATATTATAGCTGGGCTTGAAGAAGAGTCCTATGGTGCTGTAAAGTGCATGTCCTTTATGGATGGTTGCTCCTATGTGCAGTGTCAAGAATTTTAGTGTAGAAAACCCCATTTTGTATTTTCTCCCTGCTAATATATCTCCTTCTAACTGAAATACTTCAGCTACTGGGATGAAAATTGTCTTTCAAACTAAATAGCTGTTTTAAAATTTTTCACTAGGCATTTTTTAATAATGTGGAATAGGCACGAGGGATGCCACAGAAGGAAGAACACGTTAAGCGGGGAAGGTTACTGGGTGACCTCCCAGGATGTCAGCTTCTCCTCAAGAAGCCCCAGGACATCCTTTTCTTTTTTTCTACAAAGAAAATGCAAAGCAACCAACCCTCTTTTTTTTTCCCTAAGGACAAATCACTTCCAAGTACATCTGGATGAGCATGAAGAATGAGAATATGAATACAATTATGATGGAGTAGAGGCCTTGTAAATTTATACCCAAACTTACCCCCTGGTAACTCATTCATCTGCGTGTCTTGACAGAATGCATGTGAAATAGTGGGACAATAAAGGCTTTTGTTATGCTGAAAGATGTTAATAGCTGGCCTCAGGGTGAGCTGGGTTTCCAAGACAATCACAGATAACACAGATAGCACAGCGAAACACAAGAGGCTGGGGAGAATGAGCACTCAAGCCTTTATTTTGTAAAATTGAGAGACATTGGCTATGTCAGAGTGGGGGTTGTCTAAACGTATAGGCTTTATGGGATCTTGTTTTTATGGAAAAGTACTTTATGGAACTGCGGGGTAGCTAACTGCTGGTTACAAAAATGGAAATATCCAGAAAACATCATTATAGACTACTGTGCTTTAGCGGGTGAAGGTCCAAGGACATGGCACAGGGCACTGGGTATGAGCCCCTCTCCCTTTCCAGCCTCTGTCCCCGGCTGCGGCACCACGCTGGAAACAAAAGGAGATGCTTGACAGAAAAATAACCCATGGAACTACTTCGGCAGCCTCTGGAAGGTCAGAGATGTTTCAAAGAAGCTTTCTTATAATTCAGTCTTTCAGAAAGGGAGGTTATAACGCAGATCTGTCCTCACCACGGAACCAGTACATGGTGAAGCTCCTTCTCTGTCTCCTTTTTGTCTCTTTTCACTGCTGTCTCTACACAACCTGCTGTCACACAGGGAAGTCAGTGTCATAATCACAGGGACCATAAGGACTGCAGATGTTTCTTCATGAGTCTAAATCTGGACCAGCTTGATTCTGTCTGAAAACAGTGTTCTTTCCAAGGTGACGCTTTTGTGAAAAGACTCAGGAATAAACAACTAAAATGAGTCCACTCCTGTGTACACAGGCAAACCTAGACAGGCATTTTGAGGGTATTCCACCCAGCCTAAATGTAATTGCCTAAAAGTTGGTTTCTAGTCTAAACAAGTGTATAGGTTTGCTCTATAGTTAGGAATAGAAAGACACTTTCAGAAATTGACCCCATCTCTCTTGCACAAATATTTTGGGATGAGACAAAGGTGTCTCTCTTGAGAGGTGTCGCTCTCTCTCCAGTGACTACAATAGAAACCAAGATATCTTGCAGGTCAGCTGTCTGGGCTCAATTGAGAAGAATCCAACCCCGAGTTCAGCGGCACTGGCAGAAAATTTGTTCCATGTGCCCCTGTATACTTCTTGCTAAAAAACCCTGTGCAGAGCCTGCACCTCAGCTGTAAAGCACAAACCCCACAACTGTTCTCTGCCAGAGGAAGAAAGCAAGAATATCCTAAGGGAAAATAAACAGAGGATCCTAGGAAGTGCTTACTTGCACCTCAGTTTGGACATGTGACTAGTGGCAAAATGACAGGTGAGCAAGTTAAGACACTTGAACTTTTTTAGGCATTGCTCTTTGTTACAGATGAGACCCATTGATATGACAAGTCAAACTGGCAACAATATGTTAGAAACTTTGAAGGCATGAACACACTCCAGAAATGCCAGTCCCAAAAGTTGAACAAGAGATTAACAAATGTGAAACAGGGTGCATTTTCCTCTTGGTATCCATAATATAAGCATAGACATTTATTTTAGCTTCCATGTTCTTCTTGCTCCTCTGTCCTCAAAAGAGAGAGTTTAGATCAAGTCACTGAAGTCCACACTGGAACAAAATGTACCTTTGTGATTGATACCTATGAAAACTCAGAGTGACATGGTAATAAAACCGTAAAGATTTGGGTTCCTTCAGGGAAATCCAGTTGCACTCACTTTGTAGTCAGAATAATGGGGTCTCTATTTTGCAGTCATAGAGTTAATGCATTTGATGCAGGTAGAATGATTTTCCAATCTTAGGTACTTCTTTGGAAGGAGACACAAAGTAAAACTTCAAAAAAAAATTGCTTTTTCTTAAAGGCCCACATGGCACATCAATATAGAGTAAATGTCTGTAAAATGTTGATGCACTGTTATCTCACACAATGCTTGAGAGAAAGCAAACCATTCTGTGGCACAGGCCTCAGCCTGTTCCTTTCTAATTACTCTGGATAGTTCATGCTATTTTCTGTAACGTAGGTACAAACAACAGTTGAGTATTTATGTTCTTTGAATTGTTGATCTCATTGGCATAAATATGTACCGAATCATAGAATCCTAGAATGGTTTGGGTTGGAAGGGGCCATCTCATTCCAACCCTGCTAGACCAGGTTGCTCAAAGACCCATGTAATATGGCCTTGAAGACTTCCAGGGATGGGGCATCTACAATCTCTCAGGGCAAACTATTCATTATTAGTGATGCCTAACTTCCAAGTGTTTGGTTGTTACGTATTTGGTGATTTTGAATTCAGTTTTCATTCCATCTGATGAATGTGGACAGATGCAAATGCATTTGTAATGACATATCAGAAATATTTTAGCTGATGTAGGGGTTCAGAGAAAGTTTCCACTTTCCTTATCATTTCATCACCACGCCAGGTACATTGCATTGACGGATTCCTGACCTTGAGCTGGTGGAACTAGGCTGTTGCTGCCTTGCAAGAGAATGTAGTCACATTTTGGGACAAAGCAGTGATGAAACTGGATAAACACAGATGTACTGGGGGTTGGGGTTTCAGATCAGGTGAAGGATTTCAGAAAATTCACTGAATGTTCCTTGTACTTCAGTTTACCCAGAGAGAAAACTTAAGCAAAAAGCAGCAGCCAAACTGAGAAACAGATGCCAGCTGTTGGAGCAAGGCAAGCAAAGGAGAACAGACAGAGACCTTCTAATGGGTGATGGAGAGTTGCTTTCAGGATGGTCTAGTGTTCAGTGTTTCTAAAGTCAGACTTAGTCATGAGTGGTCCTTTCCCTTTACTGAGCAAAGTGAGCATTAGTGCTGCCATGTTCTGCCATCCAAGGAAAAAGACATTACAATATTCACCCATCTCAAAAAACAAGCATGAGATGCATTGCAAAATCAGTGTGTTCACGTTCCAGTTGCTGAATATGCAGCAACTTCCACTGTTCAGTGAAGTGATGCTATTGTATCCCCCTATATGAACTGAGGGATCCTCCACTTCCTCCTTCCCTGAGCACTTACTGTTTGATCTGAAGTAGCACTGAATATAGGAGAGGGATATATGTCATTGCAGGCACTAAGAGAATCGTGGTGGGAACTGCAGAAGGAAGGGAGAATGGGTCAGACGTGTGGAGTCCACTGAGGAGAGGCTCACACATAGGGAAAAGCTGAAGAATTTAAGATTATATTGTAAATAACAGTGATGAGATTGATCTCACCCCACTTCAGGTATCTAATCATCTGGCCTGATTTAGATTTTTACTTTAGGATAAGATGAATCATAGTCTGAAAACATCCCTCTCCCTCCCTGGCTGTAGTTAGCGTCTAGTGCAGATGAAGTTGTCTGAGCTGTAGCTCTCTGTGTCTGCTGAGCTGGATCTGGCCCCTTATGAGGGAGGGTAAATTTGCCTGTGCAAATCCCAGTTTGAGCATTCGGGTATTGCTTCCTCTTTTGGTGCAACCTGCCTGTACAGCCATTTCTATACTCCCAGCAGACTAATTATTACAAAAATCCTCTGTCATTGCTTTGCAACGGTCCATAGCCTAACTAATTTAAAAATGCAAATGAATGCTAAATTGCAGTTGAATCTGAACCATCTCCTTCTCCCTCTCTCCTCCTTTCTTTTTTGCTTCTCTGCTGGGAAAAGAAAGATACAGCAGGCATTCAATGCTGATGGTGAAAATCAATCTTTCAGATTTGAGGTAATTTTAAATTAGGTCCCAGTGCCAGGGATAGTGACATCACCAGAATTGCTCGATTGATCCTTGATTTGAGGAGAAACAGCTTGGACTCGATCCTCCCTTTGTCCTTACAGAAAGAAATAAATGTTGCAGTCTTCAGCTCTTTTCACTGGGAAGCTTTCATACTCAAATGATCCCAAATGCTAGGAAGAGGTATTCAGGGAGAACATAAGTGAATGTGTGAGCTAAAACACATCCCCTTGCACTGCCATTGCCCTCAGGCATTAGGCTGGAGCTCTGTGTTTTGCAATCTTGTGTGGTGTGCCCAGGTGGTTTTGAAGAATCAGCTGAAGGATTGTCACCTCTGTAGCACCTGTAACTGGCTGGCTAACACGAGTTAAGCTGCTGATACCTTCAGGCTGTATAAAACTGGTTAATATTGTCTCATCTTCTCATGGTCCCCACTTATCTTTACCTGCTGACATTAACTTTTTTTCTGAGACAGTAATTCCTTTTGACCACCATGATTATTGGTCTTTAGCTGCAGGATTACCTAGGTACCATTAATAGCCATTCATAGACAGTCTTGTTACTTTCCTAATGCCAGCACTGCACTGCAACTCTAACGCTGAGATAGAATGCTCAGGATTGGAACTCTTGACCATTTAGAGAGCCAGTGATGGGCTCAGAGTTAGGTATTGGGACTACTTCCCTCCGTGGACAGTATATGGCAGGACAGTCTGGTAATCCAAACTGTTCACCACTCTCCTGTCCCATTGGTGTATCTGAGTTAGGTACCCAAATAATACCCAAACCAGAAGTCCTCTGTGCTTCAGGGTTGAGGATAATAGACCTTCTTAACAGTTCATCCTCGGCTCATATATTGTTGATAATCTTCATGATAAATGACATCTTTCTGAGAGAAACAGCAAATTACAAGAATCACCCCAGAGGGCATTTGCTGGTAGCTGTATACACAGGACTGTATTGCTGTTCATGAAGCATTTTTCCTATTTTGCAAGTTGATGCAGAGATGAGATTTCATGACTGTTTGTTGACACTCACGTACAGCATACAGATTTCTAAATGGGCTTTACATAGAAATTCCAACTCTTGTCCTGACTGTGTCCATTGATTTAGTACAATCCCAGGGTGTTTGCTGGGCTGTTTTGTGATGGAAGGTAAACACGGTTCTTTGGAGCTGTGAAACCTCTTGTTGCCCCAAAAAAGATGCTATAAACACACACACACCTCTCCTCCCAGATCCCAGACCAGTAATGTGTGTGGGAGGGACTGGTTTTTAATAAGAATTCAAACACCACAATGATAAAGTCCTCATAATCCTTTAATAAAGATGTGCATGGTTAATCAAACTGTAATGTCTCAGGCTCTGGGTAGTTCTGCTGACCATCAGCTTTATGCCAAGTCTCCTGGGACATGTTCATCTTTTCAGGATGTGCAGCTGCTTCCACGCTTCTCTCTTGGCTCTAAGGCATATGTAGCTGTTGCATTCCCTAATGTGACCTCTTAATGGTCAGTGTGAGGAAGAGGAGCCCTTGGGCTTCTATTCCATTCAGAAAAGCCTGCGGTGTATCAGTCTGGATGCAAATGTGTTTGAAAGAAAGAACAGATTTTTATATCGACCAACTGCATTCAAACAGGGAGGAAGGGGGAGAAGAGGAACAAGAAATGTGTCTTTCTTGCATTTTCCCTGAGGGAGTTTCTTCCTCTACCCTGGGTTACCCCAGGGACTGTAGCTAGAGTTGGCTGTGCCAGCCCAAGGCTTGCTGGCTCTCTCTTTCCTGTGAGCATGGCAGCCCACGTTCACAAAAAGAGTTGTCTAGTTTTAGTGGTGCTTGGTTATCCTATGTTCCTGAGGGAGAGGAGAAGTCATTGTTGAAAAACCCGTGTCTCTCTTGCAACAGGCTGACACTTTCTGTGAACTAAGCAAGAACCTTTTTGAGGTTTGTGTGTGCCCATTAAAGCCCTCAGGAATATTGTGGCAATTAGGGATCACCAGCACATTGTGAAGGATGGCTTGAGAATTTTCTCAGACACTTCTGTGGCCTCATGTCCTAGGGGAAGGTGGCAGAGGAGCTTTTATGCAGACTTCAGAAGTCCTAATGGCTTGTCTGCTTGTTGTATCAGAGACTTGCATTATCAGAGATGTTTTCTTAGGAACCTTTATAGTCACATTTACGACAGTCTTAGTTTTGGATGTGTATACAAGGCTAAACCCTGATTTTGGTGACACCAGTGTAAAATTGAAATTTATTATTATAATAATTTCAAAGTAAGCTCTAGGCTTACTTTGGGAACAGAATCTGACCAAAGACCACCTTTACAGTGCAAGGGTATGAGAAGGGAAACCTTGTAAACCACATTCCCTCAGTGTATGGCACAGAGTGGTGCAGCTCTGTGTGTGTCCTCTCCACATGTGCTTATGTTTGCACTTGTGAGAGGCACTCACTGTCACCGTGAGTCACAACTCCTCACCACAGCTCTGTCTCTCCAGTGTGGGTAAGAGCTGTGCCTAGGGCTGTGTGTGTGCCTGTGTGGGTCATAACTTGCACCACACTCTGAATCCATCCCTTCAACATGAAAGTTTATGTCCCTTATGTCTCAGAGTCTGTTTGGGGGAGGAAGACTGAAACTGAATCTCCCCAGTGGACACATTTCAGAATCCCATATATATGTGTGTGCAAGCACACACACACAGATATATATGTATGTATGTATTTTTGTATTTCAACATCATCTGGGAGTGGGGTTTTTTTCTGTGATTTTGTGCTAGTAGGCACCGAAGCAGATCGAAGATTAATTCCATTTAATTTTAGCGATAAAGAGCGTTGTAGCCACAAGAGGTTTGCCATCAATGTTGGAGGACATTAAGTATTTTGGGTGTTTTTAGTTGCAAGATAATAATGTTCTGGTGTAAATGTTTTATAATTATCTCATGAATTATTCATGGTTAACTTGTTAACCCGGCATTTTATGGGATATGGTCTCTAGAGAGCAAGGGAAAATTTAAACATAAATAAATGTGAAGACAGAACCCAGCTGCAACAATGAAAAAGCACTGAGGCTTCTGATTTATTTTCTGTCTGCACTGAAGAGTGGTTTCATTCTTTTATTTATATTTTTGTGGTGATGAGACACAGAACGTGAGTAAGCGGATGAGGTTATTTTCTATGTATAGAGAAAGAAAAGAAAAACTGGGAAATAAATCAAACTCCCTTCACTGTTTTTTAATCTAAAAGTGGTATTCGAATTATTTCACCTATTGTTCTGGAGCTCAGAGGTTCTGTTATTGTTGATACTGTTTCCATCTAGTGAAGCATTAATAAAAATTAATATGTATTTTTCTTTATGCATATTTCTCAGCCTTTTTTTTGTCTTTGCCCTTCCTTCTGCTTCCTCTCTCTTTTTTCATCCTTATTCTCATTCCAGTTCTTCAATAAATTTTCCTTTCCCCCCCTCCCCCTCTTTTCAGTTCTTTTCTTTTTTCCCTGGGCTTGTCTTTTTCTCCCCACTTTACTCTGATTCTTTCACCATGTCACACCTATCAATGCTTTCTTCTATCTTGAGCTCCCTCTTTGTTCTCTGTATTACTAGCAGGACCTTTTTGATATCTACTAAAGTCCATGAATTAACCCAAATCATTCAAGAAAGAATCATCCCTGAAGAAGAGTTCCTGCAGTTCAAAGAAACATGGTGGCAGCTTCTGGAAGAAGAATGTTGAAATTCACACCTGGTCATCGAGTCTGAGTGTCCATCAGGTCTTGATAACCAAAATGTACTGGGAAGACATGCAATAACTTCATTGCCATATGGCAGAGAAGATCAATGGACAAAATACCCAGCAAGAGACTGGAGAAAGCTCCCAGCTTGCCTGGTACACATGGATCCAGATGGAATAGAGAATATGGCAAAAGACAAACCCAAAGTTTCTCCTTGTACCCAGAGAAACAAGTGACAACTAATTTAGAACTGAGACCTCCAGGGATCTGTGCAGGAGCAATGTCTCCTCTATGGAAGACTAAAGCTTAGTGCAAACTCCAATTGCACTTCTGTATGGGCCAGGGAAGGGAACAGTAATGCTTGGGATCACCTGAGCTAGCTGGCATCCATT
The DNA here is from genome assembly GCA_013390005.1 of Calyptomena viridis. Classification (NCBI taxonomy): domain Eukaryota; kingdom Metazoa; phylum Chordata; class Aves; order Passeriformes; family Eurylaimidae; genus Calyptomena; species Calyptomena viridis. Next base: position 522,111 of record WEIV01024274.1, read on the forward strand.
AGCAGCGTCAGGGTTTATTGCACTGGAGTTTCCACAAAGAGTTTTCGCCAATCAGGAATACATGTGCTTTTTCAAAGAAACTTTGCAGAGTTTCTTTGAGACTCTGAGTTCTGCAGAGTCTGATGGATATGCTTAAAAATTTCAAAGTGGCAGTTTGGAGGGCAGTTTGGAGGATAGCTGACGAGACGTGAGCCATTGTGGAAAGACAAATTCACAGACAGAAATTTTTATAGAGTGAATTTGAGAATGAAAAAGTGATTCCACCAACCTACTTTATTCATTTATTTAAATTTATGCTATGAAATGGGCAGCAGAGGAAAGCCAAAACTTGCACTGATAATTTTTCTTCTTTCCCTCCCCCCTACAATCTTATATTTATTAAACTGTTCTGGATGCACCTTTCAAAGGACTTTTTTGGCTTACTGTTTATTATATCTTCATCAGCCTTGAAATGGGAGCTGCAGGCAGCTTGATAAATGGATCAAGAAGCTGCTTCTGCCAGAATCAAACTAACAAAACCGCCTCAATATCCATAAGGCCTTTTGTTTTAGCATTTCTAAAACAAGCACTACTTCCCTCAGAGCATCATTGAGGATTGGTGCACCAGTATCCCTCAGTGTTTCAGCAAAGGGATTTTTTTATTCAGTGATGCCCAGGACAGAAGTTCGTCATTGTGCCATGAACAGGACTCAGCCTGTGGCACTGGGGAGGAAGGGCAGCTGGGGCATGGGAGAGGGAGAGAGAGAGAGATGGTCGTAGAAACTTGGGCAAATCTTGTCTCCAAAATGTGCTGGGCAGATCAATGGAATAAATAAGTTACAAGGTATGAAGTTGTGTCCTGCTCACAGACCAGGAAGCTTCTGTCACAGCTTCCAGAAGCCAGTCCTGCTTCCATACAGCTATTTTTTATCTAGATCCTTTCTAAACTCTTCCTTTCCTTCCAATCCTTCTTTATATATGAACAGCTGAAATATATCCCTGTTTCCAAGCTTTTTTCTTCAGCTTAAGTTCCACAGTTTGTCCAGCCTGGCAGTAAACCAGGGCTTTAGCTGCTGTGATTTATTGATAGCAGTAAATGGTTCAGCCCCATCTGTGAAGGTACAGAATGTTCATAAGAAAATAAATACCTCATAAGAAAGTAGTAATGAACCATCAGTTGCAAAGCTCCCAAACTGCCAGGTGAAAACATGTCCTTATTTTCTGCTGTAGTACATAGAACAGATGTTGCAGCAAAGAATAGGGGAAACTCCCCCCCACCACTAACACACTCACAAAAAAAATAAACCAAAGAGGAATGAAAATGTATGACTTGTGAGAGGAAGGACCAAAGCTGTAGTGGTGAATACTGAAGGCAGAATGAGAGGTTTGTGCTCTGTTCCTCACTAACCTTGTTTCAGCTCTACACGCAAAAGTGATTAATATGCAAAGCTAAGGATGTGCATCTCTCCTTGGTCTGGGCTCATTGGTTTGTAATTTGCCACTGTGGATCTTATTGACAACAGTGCATTCTACTCTCTTAACATAGTTTCCAGCATCCAGTTTCCAGCAAGATGGCAGCATGGCAAGGACATCTCATGAGCTCTGCCAAACTCATCAGTCTTCTTGTCTCTGTTCTCACCCATTGTGTGCCTGGATTGTACTTTCTCTGTCTGTCTGTGTCACCTGTGGGTTGCCAATGCCCTGGGCACATCTTCCAAGTGATGATTCCAGTGCTGTGGCCATGCAGTGGGTTTTCCTTCCAAATTATGGAGAGCCAATATTACTGAGTTGTGGCAGTGACCCCTCCATGTTTTTCCATCTGCTCCAGTCCCTGAAGAACTTTGCTGTTCCTTGAGGCAGGAGGAAAGACGTGGTGTGTCCAAGGCCATGCGGTCAGGAATGCTAATGGGAATAATAGATAAGAGATTAGTAGGTACCTTGACCTTTGTGATTCTCTGGTTGTTTAGAATGCATAATTGCAGGTTTTTTTGCACCAAAGGATAACTGATCATTCACAGGACAGAGGCCAGTGTGAAGATCAATATTTCTATTGCTATGCTAGAAAAATAGCAGAAAAAGAATGACTCTCTAACTGTTACAAAGCAGAAGAAATATCTGCTTAAGGCTGCTTTAGCAGGGGTCAGCAGATGGTTTATTCATTGCTGGCTCTCATTTCAGTCTTGAGCTTCAGTGAATGTGGGATGATGTGTATCCTACACTCCAGATGAGGCCTGACTGGAGACAGGGCAGAGAACTGCTCTACCATCCTTGATTTAGAGAGACAAACTAAGTCACCATGAACGTGAAGTGAGGAATATATACGGGATAGTAGCCTGAGCAAATCACAACTCAGCACTACAGTCTCCATTTTCTATGCAGACCATACTGATGCATACTTTTTACATAGGCATGAGAGTTACCAAGAGCTCACTTCACTTGGCACAGGCAGAGGTGGGTTTGCACTGGCGCCTGTGGGATCCTGTAGTAAAAACATGGATTTTTTGTTTATGTCTTTATTACTTTTTTTTTCCCAGGGGAAATCTGTTTTATCAAAATGTTTAGCTGAAAGTTTTGTTTCCAATCAAATATTTGTTGAGCCTTTCTTGAAGGATCTCACAGGAGTAGGAGGAAATGACCCTTCGAATGGGATTTAGTGTAGGAAGTCTTTATTATAGGTGCTGGCAGGGGATATGGCTCTGAATTAGGTGTATCTGGGTTTATACTTCTATTGGTTATGCATCAATATCCTGATCTCTCATCCAGAGCATGCAACTTATGTATAATTATGCTGACATGCCCTACGTGCTTTTTAGCAGGGTAAAAGAGAAATGGAAACATGAAGAATTTCTAAATCATAAATCAACACCGAGGGAGCTGGGACACGTTTTATCTTGGTGTGTCTTATGCACCACAAATTGAGGCTTGGCATCCAAGGCTTTCTGTGGAAACCTTCCCACACAGGTTTCCACGGCACAAGACTGACATCCAGTGGGCACTGACTAGTGTAGCTGGACTGCAAATCTGGGGAATATGTGTACAAATGCTCTTTAGAGGCCACATGTTCGAATTTCATGGCAGATATTTGCTCCTTGCCTTCTTCAGACATTTCCAGCCTAAAAACAGACCTTGGGAACAGTCTCTTGCTGAACTGGTAAATGCAATGTTCTTGTGAAGTAGGGAGGAAATAGCCTACATATGAATTTTCTCCCTGCGGGCCAAAGTGATGAGCAAGGAAGGGACAAAAGAGAAAGGGACGAGCCTGAAGCTTTTGGGGTGGAGTGAGTTCCATTTCAAACGAGGCTCCATCCCTCAGAAAGCCCAGGATTAAGGGCAAGACCCTGCCTGCAATTCATGTGTATAGTCTCATCCCAGCTGTAGAGTTTGCATCACCCCCACTAATGGCATGGGTCAGCCACCAGAGACCCAGCAAAGCTGTAGCTTTCCTGTAACTGCACTGCTTAGTGTTTGAGTTAGTTAACTCCAATATACGTGTAGGTTTTGCAGGATAATGGTGGGAAACACATCCCAATTTAACCTGTGGTTCTACTTTCCAGGGTGGCAAACAGCTGAGAAGAATTGCTCATCTGAATGTGGAGGAACCATCTGCATAATCACCTGGGCTTTCCTTCCTTTCCAGAAACCACAGGTGTCCTCTTCTAATACAGCACTTTAATTCCTCTCATAACTACCACAGAACCCTCCCTGCCTTTTATATTGCTAGTGGGAGTTTAGTTCTCCCTTATGTCTTCACAGATGGTTTCATAGTATTTCGTATGCCCTCATCACAGTTCTGTTGGTGGCTGTCTCTGGTGACACTTGTGTGAACACACACCTCCTTCTTCTCAGTGCAGCCCCCTGCTTCTACCTCTGAGGAATCCCTTAATGGATTTAGCAAGAGGTGTGCTGGCTCAGTAATAGCTATTTGACCTCCAGCAGAAGGAAGAAGATATTTCCTCTGCCAGTAGACAAATGTGATTGGTAAGCCACAGCAACACAACTTTATCTATGAGGTGAGAAACCATCAGCTGCTAGACATAGATCCTGCTCCTGATGTCCAAAGGAAGTGTGGTATCACAGGCTAAGGAGAGGATGAGAGTCTGCCCTGGATCCAGTCCAGTTGGTGTACTTTTATCTCAGAGGGGATTTTCAAGGAGAGATCCGTCATCAGTATATGACTTTTGGGCAACCAGAGCTGCATTAACCAAGAGAGATTTTTGACCTACTAAATGTGTAAGTAATCAGAGGTCATCCTGAACCAAGTGCATGCAATGTTCAGGCTCACTATGACTCAGATTTAGCTCAGATTTGCAACCATGACTCCAATAGGCATAGACTTTGAACCAAGGCACTTTCCTGCTGTCTGAATACGGTGAGTGAACGTGGAAAGATTGCAGTGCCCTTGGCACCTGCACAAAAGAAGCATTCACCTGGTGATTTATACAGATGTCTGTTGTGGAGCTCAAGGGTGGTGATGAACTTGGACAGGCTGCAAAATGCACTTAAAAGCAGCTCAAAGGAGAACAGCAGGAGCTAGGAGCAACCAGGAAAGGTCTCTGGAGTGACCAGGACAGGCACAACTGAGCTGCCTTTCCCAAAGCCTATTTAGCATAGGCCAAGGCCCTCATTTACTATTGACTGGAGGGATATTTTACAAGTGCCCCTTATGGTTTAGAGAGATATGTAATCTGTCTGTGATTAAGTTCATTTGAACATGGGCAAAGATAATGAGCTGGAAATAACAAAAGAAGAGTAAGAAAGGTGGGGAGGTGTTGCTAAGAAACAGGTCTGTTGCACTAAATCCCCACTTCTCCCAAACAAATAATTTTTAGGATCTAAATAGCTGAGTGATGGGGCAGAAAGAGCACAGGTATGGAAATGATTCCTAGATCAAGAGCTTTGAATAACAAGGGAGATAAGAGGAGAAGTATGACTTGAAGAATTGAGAAAGGCAAAAAAATGACAGTTGTGGCCTGTACAATTTAGTGGCAGAGCAGTAGGTTCAGGATCAGCAGAGTGGTGTCCTGTGCCTGACTTGCCTCGTTGCCTGGGGGAACTCCTCTGATGCCCTGAACATCCACTGGGAAGTACTCTGAGATTGCCACCACCATGTCTTAATTATCAGCAAACAGCCCTTCCTGAAGCACAAGGCTTTTACCTTCTCCAGTATTTGACTCTGGTGAGAATTCCCATTAGAGTTAAGCACCAGAGTGAAGGCAGAAAACTGTTTCTCCTTGGCTTTTAAAAATTATGTAAAATATAGTATGTTCAAGTTAAAAGGAGGATGGAAGAGAGGTCCACAGAAGGGACCAGAATACTTAGCAGCCAGCAAAGCATAAGTAAATAGACAAGTTATTATCAATGAGTTTGTTTGAATTTGACAGAGCTTTCCTGCAAACATGGGGGAGGGAAGGGGGGTGAAGCATTCCCCGCCAGTGTGAGCTGTAATAAAGGACCTGCTGTTTTCTGATTCTCACTCTCTGTGAAAATTGAAAAGGTTAGCCAGGTAATTGAAATCGGGACTAGAATACAAATACAGTGTGAAAACCCTACAGTTGGCAAATAAAGTTACAGAGAAAAGACTCAATCCTCAGTGGAATTTCTTAGCAGCAAAAAGACAGGGTGTATAGGGAGGAGAGATGATTTTTCAATATACCTGTTCCTCATGGGAGGGGAGATAGGGAAAGAAATGAGACTGGAAGCAACCAGACTAACACTAATATGAGTGCTCCTTGCTGGTAATGCAAGAGACACACAAAAACTGAAGTGTGCTGAGGCTGAATCATGTCTGGCAGTCACTGCTGCCTCTTGGGGGAATGCAGTGGGCTTACTGGGAATTGGTAGGCTGCCATGTGAGACCCAACTTTGGGATTGTTTCATGTCATATGCAGAGAGAGAAAGTTCCACATGACTCAGCCCCATACCCTGGGACCGGGATACTTAAGGAAACCAGACATATGTGGGCCAATGTCAGCTGCCTGTTCATCTTTGTTATATGCATTATTTTAAGCTACAAGCAGGAAGGTAGATGGTTACTGTGAAGCAGCTGAGGAATGGATCCTTGTCACCCCACTGTGTGGTGCATGTGTCAGAGTTCCACTGGAAAGTCCTGCAAATACTACTGAAATGTAAACTTATACATGTTGATGTTTCTGTGATCTGTTTTTCTGCAGGAGCTTGGAGGCATCAGTGGTGCAGGGCTTGGGGGAAGCTGAGTTTTGTGGTACTAACCAAGTTTGTTCACATTCAAAAAAACCTTCTGTATGTAGGATTTCCCTAGCACAAAGCCAACTAACAAAGCCCAGTCTGTACATGGTTAAATAAACTGTAACTGCACCTCCAAGTTCCTGTGTTAGTGCTTTATTTCCTTCCTCAGAGAACATCTGGTGAGTTCTTGTGTTTCCCAAAACCATGATTCCTGTAGTTTTTTGATGCAGTTGCTCAGTGCTGCCCAACCCACCTGCACTGCAGTCAACAGCAGCATGAAAAAACTTCTTTTTGGAGGCTTTCCATTGAGTTCAAGCAGGTGTTCAGCACGTTCTCTGGCAGGACAGATATCTTTCCTGCCCTTGCCAGCTTCTATAGAAGTAAGGGAAAGAAAACTGCAAGCTTGCAAACAAATGCTTCAAACCCTACAAGCGATAGAGCTTCACTGGAATTTCCCCACCTTGTGAGAGCACTGTGGTCCAGGTGTCCCAGAGGCAGCAGCCCCAGATCAAGGAACAAAATGGTAGGTGAAACCCTGAGGGTGCTGTTCTCCACTGTTTAGTGGTGAGTTAGCTGTTAGCCATTTGTTTTGCTCCTTTGGAGAATGATTTTCCTAATGAGTCATTCTAAGGGAGTCTCTTGGGTTCTGAAGAAACAAAACGAATTGAAAAGTTCTGACAAACATACCTGCTCTGCAACAAAGAACACACAGCATCTCAAGGTGACCCATACCTAGCTTCCTAGCTGTGTTTTTCAATTGTAAAAGATATACATAAATAATACCTGAAAAACACCTAAGGCAGATGACTGAAATAGATCAGATAAATTGATTTTAGCACAGCTTTTTTTCCCCCTCATTTGGCTAGAAAAGGAATACAGATTTCCTCTAATGGAGATCTTCATCTTATAGATGTCTGAGACAGAGGGTCTTCTGGAAAAACCCACTTCTAGACAAAAAAATCAAACAAAAGCCTGTTCCTCTGGGGAGGAACTCACTGTATTTCATAACATAGTATAAGCTGAGTATGCATGAAAAAAAGTTACTTGCGCTTTTACAAGAGGCATCTCAGTATTTCATTCATGAATCATCTATCCTAGTTGGAAGCAAATTATTCCAACTGCTTCCATACACCTAAAATTAATCCTTCTTTAAAAAATAAATGCATTTAAGATAATTTGCCTTAAAAACTTCAGCTGTAACTTTTCAGGGTTTCACAAAGTCTAGACAGTAATAAAAAGTCTTCTGATGAGAAATGAGCTCAGCTCTCTGTGTGTGGGGTGTGACTGCAGCAGGCTGTTGACTAACCAATATGTAAATGGAAAGAAATATGGAAGAAAATCAGCAACATTCTTACATTACAGTCCATGCTTATTTTGTACATGGCAAATTCCTTTTGCAGAGTCAGGCAATCGTGCACAATATGGTCACTGTCTTTTGGTGCAAGTGTCATGATGAACAGCAGAGAAAATGAGGTAAAAAACTGTAGAAAAACTGAGTGAGAGCAGACCTGGCTGTTCCACAGCTTGGGAAGCAGCAGTTTTTACTTTGAGACCTTCTGCTGGGTATGACAACTCTGCTGCCCAGTTTTTAACCACTGTAGAAACAGTTGTGCAGAGCTTTTGGATGTCACAAGTCCCATGGGGATTAGTGCTGTGTTTTCTGCATATATACTAGCTGAAATAATTTGCATTTTTTTGACAGTACTGAGATTAGTAATAAACCCCTACTGTCCTGCACTTGGTGCTTGCTGGACATCTTGGGAATCTCCATCTTCTGCTGCTCATGTGGAATCAGAGGGAGAAACAAGAAGCAGGAGGATTGCTGGAGGATGTACCAGGCTTAGGAAGAATGACTCTAGTATATTTATTTTCGTGTTACACATAGATACACATAATCAGATCTGCAGCTGAAGTGTACATTTAGTTTTACTGATAAGCTGTGGTTTAGACACTTCAAAACACAGTAGTGTTGAAATACTCTTCATATAAACTTAGCAGAATTGCCCACCTGCTTTTTCCAACTGAATTTGGCATTAGATGTGAGTATCACTCACTGGTAATGGACACAATTCTCTCCTTTGTGACTTCCTTGCAGCATATTTCAGACTATCCATGTTTTGTTCACAGTGCTGGAGCACTGCCCTGCTCTCCACACTTTCTGCTCACACACTTGCATGTTTCCCAGAGGGAAACAGAAGCAGAGAAATAAATCAATAGACAGTTCTGTCTGGGAAGTCATGCTTGATTTCAAATAAATACAGTTTTATCACACTGGACCGCTTTGGAGGAAAGTGAGTTGTTCTTGGTTTTCTTGCAACATGAATTTTTCTCAGCCAGTTGCCAACATTTTTCAGCACTTGGCTATGAAAGCTGCTTAATGTATAAATAAGGGAATAGCATCAGCTTTCATGACATCTCTATCTATCTTCCTTTTTTTTTCATGTTTGGATCCAGCTTCCAAAATGCAGCAGGTAAATATCAGAGCAGAGAGATAAATAACTCAAGGACCAACCTTTTGGGAAGAAATGCCTTCAGTGGACATGGACTATTTTGTAGAGACAAAGTGCATCCCTCAGGAATGAGGGGGGTACTGAGCTATCAGAGGGAACTTGAAGTCTCCAGTCAGTTCACACTTTTTCGACTGCATTTATTTTGGTTTTAGCAGAATTTAGAGGAATTTTGACAAGTCTCTCCCAAAAACACTTTCACAGAAGGTTTGATTTAGTGCAAGACTAAATATTTTCAGCTTTGATTTTGACATTTGGCCAAAAAAAATCTCAATAATTTTTGGCTATGAGTGTTACTTCTTTTGACTGACAATAAATTAAATGGGATAAAAACTGCTTTTAGGACAAAAAAAAGTTAGTTCAGAATCACGTGAGTTTCTGATGATTGTCTCTTCACTATTTTTCTTCTAAAATTTCCCCATCCATGCACATTCCCTCCCACCCTCCTTCCCCTTTCTCACAAAAACTTTTGTCTTCCCTATGAACAAAAATGTGGCCATTTTATTTAGGATCACACAAAATCTTCGCCCTACAGCTTCCCACCCCAACCTTGTCTGTAGGTCTCTGTTCTCATCTGCAAGTCGGGGGGTGCATTTATCAACCCTGAGCTTTGCAGCCAAAGGTTGTGATTCTCCCATGAAGAGAGGAGGGAGCTACATCACTCCTGGACAACTCTCACTCATGGATGGCTCTCTGCATCAACACAAGATGCCATCTGGTTCTAAAGGCATAAAATGCACTCAAAGAGCCACAAAATCATGCAGAGGAATATCTCCATGGTATGGTGGATGTGTGAGTATAAACCACACTGTCTCCTCACAGCTGGGTGTCCAGGACAGTGGAGAAGACCTGATTTCAATGGAATGCAGATAAGGATAACTCCCTGAGCTCAGTGAGGGAGCTGCCCAAGTGAGGCACAGGGTGATGGAGGAAATCCAGCACAGTCTCTGCCCAGGTGGTCCCCAGCCCATTGGTGGGAGCACAGAGCTCAGAGCCCAGCAGGAAAGCAGGGACCTGGGCAGCTCAGAGGCAGCAAGGCAACACTGACACAGCAAGTCCAGAGAGAAATCACACTTTAATGTTTGGCAGAGGGAAAAATTGTAATGCAAAATCGGTTAGAAATGTAAATATTGATGATAAAATGCAAGTGTCCACTTGGGGGTGGCAAAGCGTTTCAGCTGTGTCTTCAGGAAGCAGGAATTGCATTTGCTCTGCAGGTTTCTCTTCAGGGCTTGTTTCTCAAGATTGCAGGTGGTCAAATGGGTCTGAGAGAAAACATGGGCTCAAATTCTTCTTGTGCTGCAGGAAAAGGTGACTCGCCAGCTGCCATGAGCCTCCCAGGTCTTGCCTCGCCTCAGAGTGCTCCAGTCAGACACAAACAGAAGACTTTGGAGGAAACAAAGTAAGAGGCCATGGAAACACAAGTGCACTGCCTTCTTTCTATGGTGGGAAATGTCATCTGGATCTGCAGTGACCAGACTGGAAAGTGCCTTCATGCATACAGTGTATCATGTTTCAGGAACTAATGTTCTTATTTGTTATGATAGCTCTGTGCACTCTGACTATGTAAGTAACTCCCAGGCCCTTGATGGCAAATCAAGGGATGATTTTCTGTGGCAGTGCGTGCCAAGCCTGAGCCCAGCAGGGTGACTAAATTCAGCCCTGTACCAGGATGCTCAGGGAAGGCATTTCCCTGAAACAGGCTTTGAAAGTTGTGAGACAGTGTTTTGCAAAATTCTTTGTCATGAAATGGATTCCTCCTGACCTCCCTTGGCAAAATTCTGTAGGGTCCTGTCTCTGCAGCCAGTAGAGCTCAGGAACTCCTCGGGTTGGATGTAAGTGCTCTGTCTTCAGGATCTGTTTGCATGACTGGGATGCAGAAAAGTTTTTTGGACCTTATATTGTGCTTTGTGGCAAAAACTGAATTCAATAGATGCGATATCACTGCAAAACTCCCCTTTTTATTGCCATTATATTAGATTGCCCCAGTTCCCTGTGTTGTGAATGTTGTCCAGACTGTTTCCTGGTGGTTGCTAACTCACATAGATCTCTGACTAATGCAATCCACCTGCAGGTGTGAAGTCTGCTGCAGCACAACCACAGGGCTCCACTGGTGGAGACAACACGTGAGTATCTGAAGCTGAAGCAAGGATAAGAAGTTCTTACAGACTACAGGACATGGGGCATAGCAGGAACCTACCTATTTGTATGTGGTCAGACAGATGGGTAAAAATAAAACTGCCTGATGCACAGGGTAAGCCTGCCATGGTTGCATACTTTTCCCATTCCCTGGGCAGATATCCCTCACTATCTGTATTTTAGGCAAATGAGTGACACAAGGAATATCCTTTGTCTCCAGCAATTGCTATGTCAGATATAGTAGGAAGAGATATGGCAGTGACTTTGAGATTTTAAAAAATAACCCACTATAGGGTAGACTTTTTGACAAAATGATTCAAGACATTAATCACGCCACACCCTGCTTTTCCACCACCCCCTGATCTTCACCTTGTGCAGAAAGCAAAAGTTGGTTTACGTTTATTTTACAATTATTGGCTCCCTGGTTCTTCCAGTTCAGAAATAGCTGTTGCTGGTAGCTGATGTTTATCAGCCCAGCTCACATCTGCTCTCATTCTTCCCTACTTGCTCATGTTGACAAGAGAAGCTTCCAACAGCCATTCTTCAAGAAGGTCATAGCAGAGAGAAGTGAGACTGGCTTACCTAAAGCTAGAAGTGGGTAGACAAGGCTTATGCAGCAAGTTGTCCTGTTTCAAAACAAGTTAAAGCTGATGTTTAGGTTGGTGCACAAAAAATCATTTGGTAAGACTTGGCTAAGCTGTGTCTCTCTTCTGTGTGATAACACTGAGAGTATGTGTCACTTTTTAAAAGGAGGTCTTTGCTGGCACAGCTTGAATTGAACAAGCTGAGATTCCCAGCACTACTATTAGCTTGAAGGTAATATACTGCTTCTTAAATACATGCTAAATACAGTCTCTTCCTTCATCCATTCAATAAGACACCTCACCAAGCTCTTCTTGCTGAAACCAGTATTTTAAAAATGTCTCCTCACTTTTTGCTTCTGAAAGTAATTTTCCTTAACTTTTCTCTCACGTATCATCACATGGAAAGTCACAGACCAGTGGAGAGCTGAGAACTGCTTACAGATGTCCTGTATGTGCCAGGGACACTCATGTCTTCAGCAGAGTCCATGAGTTTGTGACCCTCAATCACAAACATGCTCTTCCGGGCAGAAATCTTGCAAGTGGGATGTTTTGGGCCCCAATGCTTGCAACAAGGAGAAATCACACTGAGGAAAGCCATCCTGAAGCGCTGGGACAAAAGGTTGTAAATGATGGGGTTCATGGCAGAGCTCAGATAGAAGAAAACACCTGGGAGAAAAAGAGTGGAGAGAAGGAGAGGGAGATTTGTGTGTGTGTGTGAAACCATCTCGGAAGAGGAAAATCTCTTCATTGCTCCACCAAGCTTGGGTGCAAGGGTGGAGACAGTGACAGTAGAGCTCTGCCTGCTGCCTTCCTGGCATGGGCAGAGAGGTGTCTCACTAAGATTACCTCAGTCACCACAGTTACAGGGAGAGGAAAGTAATTGGAGCTCACTCTATCCAGCTGTTCAGGAACCAGCTCTCTCTTCAGCTGCCCTGCTCTGCCTCCAGCACTGCCCTCATCCCCACAGCAGGATCTGCACAGCTGGACCTCCGTCAAAGCTGTCAGAGGATAACTTCCAGCCAAGGGAAGCTAATATCTTGCAGCACACCAGGACAATTGCACAAGATCGGATATGTCTGAGCTGCCTAATGGCCACATTCAGTGTTTTCCCATGGCAGACTGAAAAATAAGATTCCTCTTTGAAAAAACCCTCATTTTATGGTTGTGAAGGTCATAAACGTTTGGTTTCATCACCCAGGTCTGAGCAGTAGGTAAGTCTTTTGTCTTGGCATTTGGTAAGGTTTGCCATTTGCCCCAGAGACCCTGTGGAGGGTAATTTCTGTTCCTGTGTATTTGTTAAAAGCAGCTGAATCACAGCAGACTTAATTTCTAAACATTTGCAGGAAGGAAAAGCAACTGGTAATCATGAGTTTGGTATCCTTTTTTTTTAACTTCTTTGTGAATATTCAGACACTGTATTGGACATGTCCAGATCTTGAAAGTTGCAGAAAATTGCATATAGTTTTTGTTTAGGCACTATTTTCATCACTGCCCACCAAACACTGAGAAAGTTTTCCATACATATGTCACCTACAAAATAAATGACTACTTATTCCAAGTAAGCCACTCACAAATACTTTTTTTTGCCAGTGTAAGTGGAAGAAGAAAGCTTTACCTGATACCACATGAATTAAGTTGAATGTATTAGCCAAAGGTTCAGTCCATTCCACAACAAAGCTGAAGAAAAGTCGATCTATATGGAATGGAGCCCAGCAGATGGCAAAAACTATCACAAGGACAGCTGGCACAAAGAAAGGGAAGGAGAAAAACAAGTCAGTAATGGGAGGATATGGTCACTATTCTGCACAGAACAGAGAGAGTTCAGAAAGCTGGATGAAAGACTAAATGTACAAATTATATTCGTGGTTTCAAAACTTTTGCCATGCTTTCTGTCTTACCATTACCAACTAAAAGAACAACCTTTCCACTAATTTCTGTGTTGGATAACTCAATGCATGCACACAGTGACATTCAAACAGAGCAGGAAACAGCCAAGTAATGCTGGGGCATGTACAGAGCCTAAACCTATTCCAGGCACAGAAAATCAGGCTGGCTTCAAAGTACAATTTCCTGGTTCAGAGGGTGACTTAAGGTGTCTGAAATAATAATGTTGTTGCGGGAAATATTGAAGGTGATGAATGTTTCCTGCATAGACACCATTTCAGTAGCAAGGTGTTCTTTGCCTTAAAGACAGATCTAAATTAAGAGGTGATGTGAGTGCTTTCAGGGTGATTGGAGCATAAATTCTCTTGAATGTTATACAATATGCAAGTCTGCTTAGGTCCTACTTTTCTATGAAAGTCTAAGTGGTTAAGTCACAGTAGGTGGTGGATGTGGCTTGGCAGGACTGTCTCGAGAAGAGACAACTGAGAGGGGGCCTCATTAATGTATGTAAGTATCAGAAAGAAGGGTGTCAAGAGGATGGACCAGGCTCTTCTCAGTGATGCTGAGCAATAGTACAAGAGGCAATGGGCAGAAACTGATGCACAGGAAGTTCCACCTGAATATGAGGAAGAACTTTACTGTGTAGTGACCAAGCACTGGAACAGGTTGCCCAGAGAGGGTGTGGAGTCTCCCTCACTGGAGATATTCCAGAACTGTGTGGATGCAATCCTGTGCCGGGTGCTCTGGGATGACCTTGTCTGAACAGGGAGATGGGACCAGATGACCCACTGGTGCCCTCCAACTTGGTCCATCTTGTGGTTCTCTGATTCCTGGAAATGAGCAGAGCTCATGGTGTGATGCAAAACAGACATACATCCTTCTCTAAAAATGTACAAGAGAGATTATTTGCACTCTGGAAAAAAAAGAATCCTTTCTGGAGGTCTGGAAGAGCCACTTTGGAGGGAGGGATATTGGAGAATTGCCATGCAAGCATCTGCCAGGTAGGTTTGCTCAAAATCTTCTCATTGCTGAAATTCTTCACAAGGAGGAAAATTTGTTTTCTGAGTCTTTTGGTTTCACTTCCGTGCCCTATAAGTCCAGATAAAACAGCAATAAGGTTTTTTATTTTTTCTATTTTCTTTTTAATATGACAACTACTAAGTTTCTAAGTCTTGTATCTAGTGAATTCTCTTGATTCTCTTTAGGACCTGGTTACACTCCTGTCCATGGTACATAAAGCACAGAAGGATTCACTACTTACACAGCATCTTGGTGACTGATTTCCTGGATGGTCTCTGAATATTCACAGTCATTTCCTCCACTTCCAAAGATTCATCTCCTTTCAACTGGCAAAAGGAGGGAAACAAAAGGAGAGCTTAGATAAAAGATCACATCCCCACCAGACGTAGCCTGCTTGATATTTTGATAATTGTGGTTTGGGAAAGCAAAATTTGGGGCAACTCAGGACTTACTGAAAAAAAAAAAAAAAAAGAAAATCTGTGTTAAAATTTCAGGGTTTTGTCTAGAAAAACACTGAAGCTTTAGTTTCAAAACAATCTGCAGATTTTAAGTATCTGAACCTGCATATTTACAACAAATTTGTATTTCAATTTCCCCCTTGTCTTTCGTCAATGAGTCAATATTTTGTTCACAGTTTGTGTTCAATTTCAACGGTATTTTGCTAGGCATTGTTTTCTCTTCTAGCAAAATATTGATCGTTTGTTTATTTTCCTAAAAGAGTTCTCCACAATTAAGCACAAACCAATGATCCAAAAAGTACTCAGAGAGGCCTCATTGTAACACAGCTGTAATAATTGGAAAAACTCCTGTAGAATTCAAGGACCTGAGTGTTTGGACTAATAGATATTCAACCCATCTAATGAACAAAACCCAGATATGATCCCTTGCAGACAGCCAGGATAAACACAGTTTCAGCCACATACTGCTCAGTTACAACAAGGTGAGATTTTTCTCCAGTAGTTATTCATGGGCTTCTAAAAACTGGACATAAAGAGCAATAATCTGATCCTCCCTGAAATGCTTCCCCAATATGCTTATGGTGAGAACACCAGTGCTTTGGTGATGAAAATACCTGGTCTAGATAAACAGGATTGCTTAGAATACAAAGAAATAATCTGAAAAATGCATGCTTGGTCCCAGCTTCATTAAGTGGGAACTCCTGATTAGCCAACAGCCTTGGAATGATGCTTTTTTTTCTATTGAGAGAAACTGGAAACAAAACTTTTAATTACACAGGAGAGAATAAAAGGAATGAGGAAAAGATAGAAATCACTCTGGATTTGTAAGAGTCGTGTGAGAACATGCTAATTGTGCCATTTGCTTTTGCCTTTTAGACTGTGACTTTGCTTTGTGATTTCTGATTAATAATATTTTTCTGTACAGATGATTAAATGAGACCTTCTTTCAGTGTTCTCTTTATTCTATTTATAAAATGGAAAAACATGTAAATGGGATTATAGTCGATTATAGTGCAATTCAGCCTCTCGTGTTTCACATTATTCCCTTTGTAACTTCTGGTCATAGACACAGTTTCTTAAGGAAGAGACTCAGTTGATTTGTAACACATCTAGCAGTAAATATCTGCTCAGATTGATTAAAACCCTGAGTTTCTCTTCAGTGATTTTCAGTCTCAACAGCAATCTATTCCAGACGTAGTCCAAAACCTCAGAGAATACACTGTTCTGATGCTGTAAGAAACCAGAGACACGTGTATTTTTATTTTTCACCTTCCTCCTGTCATTTTGATGATGTTATAAGGCTTCTCTTTAGCCTCAAGGGATGAAGATCTAACAAGAATAACTCAGCAGTTGAAAATTTAATAAAACAATGCATTATTACAAAGAAGGAGGAAAATCAATCAATCAGTCAATCAATCAATCAGTCCATGGCAAAGGTTGTAACTGGAGTTAACACCAATGGTTTGACAGAGGGACAACTCCAGATGAGACAGTGGTTGGTTTTACATCACGGGATGTATGAGGCTATGTAGGGTTGCCTGGAGATGAATATTACCCTTTCACTGCAAAAGAATTAAAAGTGACCGGAGCAAGAAGCTGAAAATTGGATTTTTTTCTCTACATCTTTATTAGCTACAGCATTTCATACTAGAAATCAGAAGGTAGAGGGAAATTAGGGCCTCATGTATCCCCAGGCAAACCTAGTGAGGCCAATCTGCAAGTGCAGAACTGGTTTCTGTAAACTCCTTGGCTGTCTGATACTATTGGTGATCAAACTTTTTCTTCAGCTGATGGGAAAATTGGTGTTTAGAAACCACAAGGCTTGTGCCAAAGCCTGCAGTCTTGCCTGTTTTGGTGATTTGGCTGAAGCAGTTACCACCTGCTGAATTGCAGCTTTGGTGTGCTCGTAGCTCACCCCCATTGCATAGGAGAATGTGTCAGTGGAGGCAAGGTTTGCTGAAAAACTTCTTCCAGAGGTGTGCTGGGCTCTGCAGAAATTAGCCAAAGGCAGTCACTGTCCACAGATGATTCTGGTTTTAACAACTGGGCATCTTGGGGGGGGCAAAACAGGTTTTGATGATAAAATCTGCACCAGATGTGCATTGGCAAGAGTAAATTGTCTTGCTTCGAAGACAGCTAAAATAAAAATTTCCACTGTGTCCAATGTGTTACTGAGGAGATGAGAGACTAAGAGAAGTGTTGGAACCTTGGCAGAAGGATCATCCTGCCTAGGCAAAAGTAATCTGACTATCTAGATTCCCCCCCCAGATGCCTGAAGTAGGTGGGTGAATGTGTCTCTGGACTCTCCACTCTCTTCATTGACTAACCAAAATCCTTGTTAAATAAAGTGTGGCTTTTAGACAAGCAGTGATAAGCACCTATCCCTGTGTTCTTCTAGAGATCATTTTGAAAGAAATGGACAGGGATCTTGCACTGAATCCTGCTGCAATGCAGACTTTTTCCCAAGCAATTCCATGCCACCTCTGTCAGATCTGCAGGGATTAACTTCCATGAGCAGCCATTTCCCAATATTCTCATTTTCTCCTTCTCCTCTTCCTCCTCAGCTTTTTGGCTATGGGTTACAACCAGTAGTCCAGTAGCTGAGCTGGCTTTAAAGAAGAGTCTGGATAATTTGGGGATTTGGCCTAAAAGTGTCTGTGATAAGAACCCCATGAAAGAGGTGGCAGGAAGTTTCCATAATCAAATCTAATGAACCTGCAGTGTAATCATTAATGTCCTCTTCTTTATGCTGATCCTGGAACTATGTATTGATGATATCAATGTATTATTAAATCATCAAGCCTTGAAATTACACCCAAGAGGATCCATGAGGTGATTGATCATATGGTAATCAGCCTGATGGACCTGTTGGCAATAAATGTCCCAGTGAAAAAGACAAATATTTGCTGCCTTCTCATGACACATGACATGTCCCACATTCCCTTCTGCATTGCATTCTGAGCTCTCCTGAGCATTGGCAAGAAATTGTGGCAAGGAAATGCCCTTCCTATGAAGCCTGGATGTGGAAGGGCTGTCTCTGCTGAATTTGAGCTGTTGTAAAACCTCTAGATCAACTCTGAGCTTTTTCACCACATTCTGTGAGTGATGCATGGCATTCAGGAGACTCCAGAATGTTGCTAAAGCTTCATGGATTTCATCCTTTGTGAGTAGATAAAAAGTGTCTCCTCTTAAAAAATGATATATATACATCATTCTTCTATCATTTCTGCTGAAGAAATGAAATTATCTTGCCTAGTGCAGTTTGGAGCATAATGCAGATATATCAAGGATGGATGCTGTTTAAAATTTGAAAGTCCGAGCTGGATATACAGAAAAGCAGAGACACAAACAATGAACATTACTGCCCTCAGGAAAGACATATCTGTGAATTTACAGAAGTCTTGCAAGGGGAGCAGCCCTCACCTGATACTGTGCTTCTCTTCTGTGGGGTATAGGAATATCTGCTGCAACAAATAGAAGTTATTGCAGTCTTCAAGTCTTCTTATTAATTCAGAGATTTCTCTTTTTTTAACACCTATATTTTCAGAATTTTTCCCTCCCTCCAGGTCTTATTTTACAAATTTTCACTGAAACTATATAAAGATCCCACAACAGCCACCAGGCAGTGGGGATGATTTAACCCATTCACTGCTTTGAGGATCTGCTGTGTGCTATGGATTTCTGGCAATTAATTCTTGGGGTTTTTTTATGTGTTAGTAAAAATTGGTTCTTTATAATTTCAGGTAACAGTAAATGTCAGTCAGCAAAATAACATATAAACCAGCAGAGATTCAGTTGAGTGTCTTGCACCTTATTTAGTAAGTTCATTCATCTCCCTTTCTTGCTATGTGATCAGACACATCTTTGTAAACTTTAAGTTATACCCACTGTGCTGAAATGGGAATTACATTTTCAAAATATCTGTAACCTATGAGAAGGAAAAAGTCTTCACCTCACCATGATTAGGAGTGTATTTCAGCACTGTGCTACATAGTTTTATAATATTCTGATACTGATTGTTTTATCCACACATTTACACGATAGATACTTGGTAAAACTAGTCTCACTTTCTGAAAAGAGAAAGAAAATATGCTCTAAGGTAACCTGGTGAAACTGTACTGTAGTTATATAAAGAAATGATTGCTGAATTTGCTAGCTGCAGCAACAAGATAGCATTTCAGTTTGTGAGAGCTTTGTGAGTTTTAACAAGTGAATATTATCACCATCTCCAGAGAAGGAGAAAAAGAAACTAATGCAATGGAAATTCCACAGTCACAAAAAAGGGAAAACAAATAATATGCAAGGTTTAATCCCTAGCCAGCTTCTTTTTTTTCTTTTCACATTTTCCTTTTGGTTCATTTCCTTCTAGTCCCTGCTGCAAAGGTGTAAATCTTTGAGAGTCTGGAATTAATGTACAGACTTGTGTGTTTCAGTAGCATTCAGATGTGAGCAGCAATTATAGTAAGTTTTAACAGTAAGATTAGGGTAAGTTATCCCCTAACACAGTGATATTAATTTCAGAATAGGTTTGCACCAAAGAAGGATTTCGATCTGCCTTTTTTTTTTTTCCCCCGAGTTTTGAAATACTTTCACCTTTTTGGGGGAAAACAGATGGGCAAGAAAAAGATGCAATCACTCAAAAGACATGTACAGACACGAACACACAAAAATGAGCCAAGGAAACACAGCACAGCTGGAGTAAGACTTACTCTTAGCCCCATGAGGTAGTACAGCACACTTATTACCCCCATAGGCAGCACATAGAAGAGAAAAGAAGTAATCTGGACAATACAGTTGTAGATCCACATGGGCATGACTACAGTGCAGGTAGCAGAGCCAGGGATCAGGGTGCCATTGGGGAAATTCTGCAGCACGATGCCATGGGTGCCTGTGTTGGGGAGGGCAAAGAGGATTGAGAGGACCCAGAGCACCACGATGGTCCTCAGGGCACGCCTGCGAGTGCTCTTCAGCTTGGCACGGAGAGGATGGAGGATGGCAATGTATCTCTCCACGCTGAGTGTGGTCACACTGAGGACAGAGGCAAAACACACCGTCTCGAAGAGCGCCGTCTTCAGATAGCAGCCAATGGAGCCGAACAGGAAGGGGTAGTTGCTCCACATCTCGTAGACTTCCAGTGGCATCCCAAAAAGCAGCACGAGCAGGTCTGAGACTGCGAGACTGAAGAGGTAATAATTGGTTGGGGTCTTCATGTTCCGGTGCTTGAGGATTACGAGGCAAACTAAAAAGTTCCCTACCACCCCTACAGCGAAGATGAGGGTGTACACCAAAGCCATGGGCAGGAACAGATGGCTCCGTCTGGGCCCACACAGGAAGGCTAAGTAATCCTCAGTGCTGTTTAAGTACCCCCTGAAAGGTTCTTCATGTAGAACAAGGTGGTTTAACCAGGAGATATTGCTGATCCAGGCCATTACTGGATCTGCTGAAGTGAGATTCAGTCTTCTTTATGCTTCTCTGTGTGAGTTTGCTCACTTTCTTTGCAGAGAGAGAAGGGATGGGTGGAGTTCTCTTGACAGACCTGGATGCACAAAGCCACTGAGTCTGTGAGTGAGTGTGTTTGCCTGGCTCTGGGTAAGGTTTTGCTGTTCAACAGCTGTTTCCCTGCACGGAGCCCCTCAGCCAGAAAGCCCCTCCTTTCACACATATTCATTGGCTCGCTAAATGCATTAGATTATAGAGTACAAGTGGCTCCAGCCACTTGTATCAGCTCCTGTAGCTGATGCATTTACAGAATCAGAAATGTGGGATTTAGAGAGATGAGAATGGGAAATATAGGATGTGAGAACAGATGCAGGTTGTTCGTATTTGTCAGAGGATGGGAAACCAGACCAGGAAAACTCAGTCTGAAAAGCTTTTACAAAATGATAATGATGTTACATCCAGTTATGACCCATGAGCAAAAAAATATTAAAAAGAAAGTGGCATGATTTTCTTTTTCAAATCTCTACTGATCTTTATTTTCTGTTGTCTATGGCAGCAAACATTTGCTGTGTTTCCAACATTTGAAAACAGTTTGATTAGTAGAAATCCAAACTAGGTTTTGTAGTCATACATGTGGAATTAGCTTACTATAATACTTCAGCCTTTTTTTAAAATATTGTAGCTATTTATCTCCTGAAATCTGACAAAGGATTTTAATTGCAGTTCTTATTGGCACCAAAATATTTTCTCATTTTTCTAGTATGGTGGAATCTGATCTATGTAGGTAGCCTTGTTTTGGGAATAATTGTGTACACTGTATTATTCCATATTTATTACCTCCAGGACATGAACTTTTACAAACTCTTGTTTCTTCATGAATGACAAGCATTCTGCAAACATACTTTCTGAGCCAAAAATGTGTATCCTGGAAGAATCATGGCTGTGTCGAAATAGATAATTTTGCTTCTTATGAATTGTGACGGTGCTTCTTATGGTTTTATCCATTTATAAGGGTTTGATGTATAGTTTTGTTAACTCTCATATATACTATCTGTAAATAGACTGCTCTAGTCTCTCCCCCCCTTTCCCACTTGGTTACTCCTGAAATTGTTATCCCTTCCCTCAGTTGTATCCCCTCCTCAGACCCCGCCTTCCCTATTCCATATTTGTACCCCAGCTCCCCCCTTTTTCTGGTCCTTTCCCTATCAATCCAAAGTTACTCGGTCCTGGATAGGGTTGAGTAGAAGGCCTCTGGCTTCTGCCCTTGTCTGTTACCTCCAGATTTCACCTTCCCTTGTCCCTAGTTGGTCCTTTACCTTTCCCCTCCCCTCAATTACACCCTCTAGAAAAGGTCGAGCCCGAGGGAACTGGGTACTCTCCCATTGGGACCAAAATCCCAATAAACTGAACTCTGTTCTACCTACTCAGAGAGACATTTTCTGCTTCCTTCAGCAGGCAGTAGCTACAGGTCCTTCATCCTGGAGTGCTGTTTAGGTAAAGGGCGAACTGGCCACACTCAAGAAACCTCTTGCAAGGTGTGTGGCAGGGCGTACCACCTAACTAGTGGCTCCAGAGTCGCCGGAGTGCCCAAGCTCTTCCGTGGAGAGACGTTTGGTGCTCTGGTGCCCAGACATCTGTCCCGAGGCCCTCAAAGGTGGCTGCAAGCTAGCCTGGGCTCAAGCAGGGTCTGAGGAGAAGCCATCCGAGAATGAATGTTTGATTCCTTACTGAATTTCTCTAAAACAAAAAAGTTTCCAGATTTGTGGATGTAATTGACTGAGATTCAGAAAAAGTTCAGTTGTTTGGAATTGAAGAGGTACAAGAGCTGTGGGCTAGTTAATGATATTTTTGTCAGGTTTGTGTGTGATTTGTCTGCCCAGAACCTCTAACTAGCTCTCACTTTGTAGTACCTGCCCAATTCCCTCCTTGAAGCCATGTAAACTTTTTACATCCCCGACATCCTTCGGCAAGGAGCTCCTTTGGCAAGGAGTCTGCTATTTATGTTTGTATTTATTTTCTTGCATATTATGTGTATTTCATTTCTCTATTTGACACTTCAGCTTAACCTCTCAAGAATAAAATTATTATTTCAATAATCACAAACTGCCTCCCAAAGTAGCAGCAGTGTATGTGAAGAACCAAGGGCAGCTCCCATTGAGGCATATTCGATATGTGGAGCCTGAGGATTACTGTGCAATCATTTAAAATGTGAAAGGCATGGAAGGTGCCACAACAACTACACCAGGAAGGCAGAAGCATATCTCTTGTGATGACTTCCAGACCTGCTGAGATTATCTCACACGTAACCTGTCTCCATCAGAAGGACCCTACTCATTTATTTTAGCATTGCATTTTGCTCAGCAGATTGAAAGGTTTTATTGGATTGGTGAGTAATAAATGTGCTTTTTTGACCTGATGCTCCTTCATTAAGAATTCATCTTTCAGCAATTCCCTGCATTTTAGCAATGTTGAATTTGATCTTGATCTACTCTTTATGTAAGAGGAATCACTAGTAGGGTGCATGACTGACATTCAGATTGACTCTTTCAGAGCACAGCAGAAGGCAAGTATTTGAGAATTTTTGCAGGACCGAACATTTTCTGTACCTCTGCTTAACTTTCAGTTTTGTTGGTTTCCTTTGTTTGTTTGTTAGTTCCCCCCCCATTCTCTGAATATTTAATTTCTTTCCATTCTTCCTTTTTTCTCCCCCAGTAAATTCCATCACTCCTTATCCTGCATTATAACTGAGGTGAGTAAATGCTTCTGAAATAACTACCAAATTGACGTCACTTTTTTTCTTGCACATTAACCTCTGCAAACAAACTGAAATAGAAGCTCGAGGTCTGTTCACCTTGAACCCAGTCTTACAGAAAAGGAAACCCAAATGAATTATTTACTGACAACTAAAAGAGATCCTCACCACAGTCTTTATGAGAGGGAAGCAACCGGCTGTAGAAACACATCAAGTCACCTGAAAATGTGGATGTGCTAGACTCACCTGTGTCTACTTTCACTTGTTCTCCCTTCTCAATCCTTTCCGATTGTGCTGGGCTTGGATGCTGGCAACCTTTAAGAACAGAAGTACAAAAAAACCAGATTACCCATGGAACAGTGTTGCTATGACCACGATTATGTGGCAGATGGAGAGGACAAGGAAAGTGGAAAATATATTTCAGTTCATTTCTCGAAGCTTTATTCGTGTTCTATATCATATCTGTCTCAATAAGGATAGAAGAATGTATCCAACCAAAGACTAGCTCTGTCTCTCTATGAATAAAAATATTTTATTTTTACAACTGAGACAGAAAATAAAAACAAATTTTCCTTATGAAAGTAATATTAAAGCATTTGGTATTTTTTCACTATAAAGCAAACTTCATTGGTGCTTGCTTTTATACACTCAAAGATGATGTGTTGCATGATGATCTTAGAATTGTGCGGTTTTATGTAATAGTAATGTAATCAATGTAATGTAATATTTCTATTAATGTAGTATAATATTGGCAACATTAACCCAGACAAGTGTTTTTGGCACTGTGCAAGAGTCAGAATCAGAATCAGACACTGACTGTGTCCTCATGCTGGTGGTATCTTTTGTACCATGTTTACATCGTGGTAATCTTTCCCTTTGCCAATGCTGCAGCACATCTGTGTGTTCCATTAAGGGCAGCAAATTTGAAATTTGAGAAGACTTGAATTCAAGTGCTTCCACGTTTGCCAAAGCCTTTGTAAGGGCACCCATTAACTCCTTTATATTAGGTCAGTACATGGTGATTAATTTTGTAATTTAGGCAAAATCAGACAAGTTTGTCAAAAGAGGCAGAGGATGGTGGAGGTTATCCAGAGTACAGCAAACATATAAATACTTGGTCATGCTTACAGAGGAGTGTACTTTGAAGAAGTATGAGCCATTATGATGGACTACTCTGAGTATTTGTTTATCTCAGAATGGGGAATTTTATTCATGCAAAACAAGTTATTTTTTGATATTTGTGTGGTGAGACAAGTAAGTTTCTCATTCAGCTTCGTATGCTCTGGTTGTGGAACTGGAAGTAATATAACTGTGCTAACGTAATGGAGTACCACACTAATTAATTTTGTTGATTAGCTGAGATGCAAACCTGTACTGGCATGTCCACTTGGCATCCAGGACTTGAGCTGACATCCCTTTACAAATCTGTATGGGATGTTGCTCAGGGTTTGCAATAAAGTGCTCATTGTACATACACCCTTAGGAAGATATCCTACTTCGCTGGAAGGGTTTGAAGAGGTACTGGCTTTGCCAGAGTACTTGGAAAGCAGGTCCACTGCATTTTATCTTCATCAGGTGCAGCCTGGCCTTTTCCTAATTTCTAATTTCATTTGCAGATTCTGTTGTTTCAGTGATATTTCCCTTTCTGCAATTTGAAGATACTGAAGGTAGGTGCAAAATCCTTTAGAGATACTGTGTTAAGGAACTGATCTTCAGCCTGTCTGAGCCTGTGTTCCCTGTTGCTTTCCTGGAGCCTTTCAGAGCTGCTCATGGGACCACACAATATTATGAATTGCAGGTTTCAAAATCCCTGTTTTAATCCTTGGAGATCTTGGCAGTACTAAGTATTTCTGTCACATAGGGATGCAAAGAAGAGGATGCAAATAAGAGCTGGTAAGCAGAAATGTTAAGCTATACTACACTGAAGATGTTAACAAAATTGACTGAAAACTATAGTCCCTGATATAAACATAAATTCCTGAGCTATAATTATAGATCATGGATTGAACTTGTTTCTTTTCTTCTTTGAAATACTTGTTTGAAGTGTTTACTGCTGTAGCTGGAACGTGAATCATTCTTTTCCTAAGTATGACATTTCGCATGTCATCAAACATAAAGATATATTTTGTGCATTTTCTCTCCCTCCAGGCTGGAGAAGGGAGCTGCACTATAACAATAGCTGGATCTGCAGCAGCCTTTCCATGCCTCATTGTCAGTTATTTTGCAATTATCTGTGTTCTTCCTAGATAGCTTTTCCATGGCTGTGCATGATATTTGAAGTCCCCAGGATATCAATCAACACACATAAGAAGTGAATTTCATGACTACAGTGCAAAATACCAAGAAGGGCACCTCTTTGCCTGGAGCAGCTGGCAACCTACACAGACAGTGCAGACACAGGCCACTTCAAGAGTGGAATCCATTTTGACTAACTTTAGTAATTAAAAACAGCAGATGAGTCTAAACAGATTTTTCAGGCTCCTACTTTAGTCAATAGTTGAAAGAGGAACCTCCAGCAAGGGATTTGTCCAAAACCGTAGCACAAGGTAAGATACATGAAATGGAGTATGTTAATTTTTCTCATTGTCTGCAGAGGGAAAGTGTGTAATAAGATTTAACAGCAAGCTTGTTAAACAGCTGAGATTAATTTAGATCTCAATTTTGTGTAGTCTTGTCCATGTCCTTCCCATCAGTGTTTAGTAAGAGCCATGTACATGTTTCATCTTTGAGAAGTGGTTGGAACAGGAGAAAATAGGGCCATAGAGGCAGCAGGTGAAGAATGAGCACAGTCCTGTGCTAAAAGTCACTCCCTACTCCTCTCTTACCTTGTGAGGTGGTCCCTATTGACATATGACTCTACGATGGATTGCTTTGTTAGTATTGATTCCAGGAATTAATGTGAATGTTGTCTTTCATTTTTAGTAAGCCTTTTATGTGTTTGGGTGTGCTCATGCTTTGAAGAGGCAGTGGGTGACAGGTGGAGATGTGGTTGAACTTGACATGAAGGAGAGCAGCAAAATGAGCTGAAAAACAACTCTGATACAGAAAATCTTGTCATACTGAGTGTGTCCATCGTGACAAAGTGACTTGGATTTACACGGGGGAAGATTAAAGGGTTGTCATGAGAGAAAACATGTGAAGTGTCAAACGTGGTACAGAATGAGTCAGGATGTTGAGTCAGGATGGATCTAATACTACAGGACTCAGATTTGCAGAGGAAGAATCAGATTATTCAGCATCTCTCTATGGCTTTCTGCATCATTATTACAGTATTTGTACACCATTGCAGTCTCTTCCTCTCCCAGTGCTGTATATGTTTCTTGGGAGAGCTCTATCCAATTTGGTTGTCTGACCCAAAAGAGACTTAACTAGTTATCCTGACATACGAGTGTTATTTTTCAACTCACATCCATTTGGCTTCTGTTCCACACTTGGAATTCAGGCAAGGATTTTTCTCCAATAAAAAAAAAGCCAGCCGTATCACAGAGTCTGCATTGTGCCTGGATTTGTATTAGACATGTGTTCCGGTGAGACAGAAAGAATCACAGTGACAAGTCTTAAAATACCCAAAGAAAGATAGTGATGTATTGCATTACTGGAGCAGCTAGACAGTCAGGAATTTGTTATAGGACAACTGAATCCATCAATGAAAACAATAAATGGGATGCACAGAATTTGTATAGCACATATATATAAATTTAACAGTAAGAGAAATACTAAGATAATCCCTTTTCTAAATTTCTAAATAATTTCCCTTTCTTTAAGTGTTGGTTTGGAAGAAGCCTTGCTGTAAGAATGATAAATTTATTTGAAAAGTTTTACTCCTGTTGGAATACTATATACACTTTCTAATTCCCCCAGAAACACAGTGATGTGTTAATTTACAGTTTATGAAACATTTTGTTCAAAGCTACTTACATAATAATAATGATGATAATAATAGTAGTAGTATCACAATTTAAGAAAATGGAAATTAGACAGCAATTTTTCCCTCTTCTTTAAATTTCAGAAGAAGTTTGCTTAAATTACCTGCACTTGTTTAAACTTCTTGTCTCAAGTAAATGTATAATTCTACTGACACTTTGGCAAAAACACTTGTCAAGTTTCATTTCTTCCTGCCTTAGCTCTTCTTCATATTGCTTTTCAAGTTGTATTACAGTGATCACTTGTCTTTGTGTCACATTGAGAATCAATATTATTTGACTTGGAATTGGAGAAACCATCTTTATGAAGAAGGATGTGCATTAATTTAGAACATTAATATGCTGACAGATGATGTTCTCTTCCTGCTCTTTTACCCATTAGACTATCCCCAGGAGTCATATCTTGGTTTAGTTAAATGCAGCAAGGGATGATAATGTTCTTTTGAACTTCTCTTGCTACAAGGTTAGAGAGAGAAAGAAAACTCTAGACACACAGCGATGCAAAAGATATGAGCCAGAGGGATAATTTACCATAGTTTTCAAGTAATATATTAGGCCCTTAGACATGGAAAGCAAACCGAATCAACTTATTAAAAAGCTTGCTTCAAATCATGGTATACAACACAAAAAAATGTCATGCTTTGCAACCCACTCAACAGTGAGATGACCTGAGGCAGAACTGCAAAATAAGGTAAAATATCCCATCTATGCCTTTGAGACCTGAGAAGCAGAACAAGGAGCAGTTGCCATGAGATGGGAACAGCTCTGCTGTGCAGGGCTGGGCATGGAGTTTGGTGGACTGAGTATCCCTATGACCTGGTGATTTGGGACTTGGTAACTTTATTAGGCCAGTTCTTCACCAGGATTTAGATCAGTCTGCCAGTTTGAGAATGGAGGCTTATTCCCCACACTGAAACTGAAGATGAGGTTCAGGAGCTTCCCACAGACTCCTGCAAGCAGACAAGGATTTGAAGGTTGTGGCCTCTTCATTTCAGATGCAAAATAATGCTATTTGGACATTTGTGGCAGGACAAGAGGGAACTTAAACTGAAAGAGAGTAGGTTTAGATTAGATATCAGGAAGAAAATCTTCCCTGTAAGGGAGATGAGGCCCTGGCACAGGTTGCCCAGTGAAGCAGTGGATTTGCTATCCCTGGAAGTGTTCAAGGCCAGGTTGGAGAGGGCTTGGAGCAACCTGGTCTAGTGGGAGGTGTCCCTGCCCATGGCAGGGGGTTTGGAACGAGGTGATCTTTAAGGTCCTCTCCAATCCAAACCATTCTATGATTCTGTAATTTTTCTTTTATAGGAGCATTGAGACCACAGCTGCTGCCGTGCATCTCTCTTGATTCTTCCCCAATGCTCATTTAACTGTAGCTGTAAAAATTTGGCTTGGTCCACCTCTCTTTACTGGGAGATCAGTTCAGCATCCAGACTGACAGGTATTTTGAGTAGCCAAGACACCTTCATTATCTGCAAATTTGCAAGCTCTGATCCACAATTAGATCTGAGCTGACCCTGAACTCTATTGATCTGCTCTGATTGTCCTAAATGCTAAACACATCTTGTATTGACGAACATCCAGGCATATTCTGCAGTACCTTTAATAAAAGAAATTTCTGCATCAGAGAGAAATGACTCAAATCTGAGTCAAGTGTTGTTCTCTAAATACAGGAAGTTGTATTTAAATAAGTAGTAACATAAACTTTGAAATGGCATCAGGAATAGATTAGGTAAGGAGACTAGAACTAGATAGTCTGATGTTTTATTTTTCAATTGTATTTAAAGATCAATGGCTAAAGATTAGTGTTGCTTGAAACAAGAAAACTTAATGACTGCAGACAGGATAAAGGAGGGAAATAAAATGGAGGAGACCTAACAACCTTGAAACAATAACATGGTAGGAAGATAACCAAAGAAGCAATGGGGATTGGAAGTAAAAAAGGACAAGATAAACTTTAGACGGAAAGAAATACAATACACCAAATTAAAAACATACATAAAAGTAAAGACAAAGATAAGGAAGGAAGAGAGAAAGAAAGCGAGGAACAAGTGATCTGTACAGAAATAGGATCACAGGATAACGCAGCCTGGGAAGGACATCTAGAAGTCTCTAGTCCAATGTTCTGCTTAGCTCGGGGTCTGCTGTAGAGCTAGGTCGCAGGTTGACCATGGGGTGATCTCCTCCTAGGTGCTGTGGAGGCTGCTGTGAGGTCCCCTCAACCTTCCCTCGTGAAACCAGACCAGTTCTCTCAGTACCCCTTCAAGGGCAAATGCTCCAACCCCAAACATCTTGTTTCTCAAGGCACAAAAGAGTTCCAGAGTTGTAACAAGGTTTCCGGGTTCCTCCAGCCTTTTTGATTGCCCTTACATCGCCACAGTGTTGATCAGTAAGTCTCAAAAGGCTTCTGGGTGTCTCACAGCTGCCAAACCCTCCAGCATTGCTGTAGTTCCCCTTCATTTCATCAGAAGATGCTGGGCTTGCTTTCTCCTGGTTGAACAATCACCATGGTCTTACACAAAACCCATATAAATGGAAGTCTCAGATCTGACATGAAAATGATTTAACTGCAAACAGCGCTGAAAGGGGAGAGCTGCAGGAAGTACTTTGTGTAACTTTCATATTTTCTAATAGTTTTATTTGGTCCCAAAAACATATGGAGAATATGTGTCTCCAAGCCAATGGAAAACAAGTGAATTTTGTCCTGTTTGTGAAGGTACAAGGTTTAAATCATAGTTCATAGTCAGACAGAAAAGAAGAACCACTCTTACTGAGTAGATGGAAAAATGTTCCATCTGCACATCTCTGATCCCTTTTGAGAAACATTTATTCACATACCTAAATGAGACTTATGACAGTGTGCAGCTCCCACCCTGAGTCTGTACTGAACGGGTACTTTCAGATGGAGTGTGCAGGCCATTATTTTGTCTCCAAGATGTGAGAATCAAGGCCTATGCATTTTGTCAGTGATTCTTTCAAAAGCATTCTACGGAGCAATGCAGATGGTGCTTCACAGGTGAAAATGACTGTGTTCGACCTGGAAAAAGCTCATTTTCCTGAGCTCATCCACCCTTACTTTGCTATAAAATTTCCTGTGAGATTTACTTTGCTATAAAATTTCCTGTGAGATTTTCAAGTGCTTTTTAGATAGCTCAGCCCTTCAAAGAAAGATGGTCCGTCTCTCCCAGAGACGTAAAGAGGAAGTATAAACTTCAAAAAAGCTGTAGTGATATAAACTTTTTGACATTTGGTCCTGTTCTGTACCACCAACCTGTTGGAGGAAGATCATGAGGCATTTTTACCTCTTTCCAAATCAAATGACATTTTCCCTTTCACTCTTTCAGGAGCATTATGTAGATTCTGCTGTGAAAGACATTATGTCCTCCTCTGACAACAATTGCTATAATGTCAAGAGCCCTGGAGAACTTTAAAGCCCATTTGTGTCTGCTTCATGATAATTTAAAAATTTTTAAACTGCTAACAGATTTTCTACACGTTAACTTGAAGGCTTTTTCATCAGACCTTGTACATATTTATTGTGGAGTGGATGCTCTTTCTGAGTGCTCGTGGCATTTTAAAAGTATAGGCCACAGAAGGTGTTCTCTTACTGTTTTCTTCACATGAAAGAAAAGGATAAAAATAGGTAGTTATGTAGTTTCCATGCAACAGACAGGCTGTGGTAGAAAAGATGCAGATGTATTGCTCTTTTGAAGCCAGACTTCAGAGATCTGAAGTCAACTGCAAGATAAAAAGTGGGCCCAAAAGAGAAGGCTCAAAATTAAATATGCTCCTTAACCAAAAAAAGCTCATTTGAATAGTTCAGTATTTAGAAAGTGAGAGATATTATCTAGAGAATGTTAAAATACATGCTCTCACATCATTCAAATAGAAAGTGCCCAAATTTGAGTCGCAGACCACTAAGTGTCATGGAATCATGTGAAAGCACCTCCTGAAGAGCAGAATGAAAAAACCTACACCCAAACCCAAAGAACTGAACAGCCAAATGTGCTTTTGAAACCATGTTATTTTCTGACAGTACATACATTAATTCTGGCTGTTTACCCAGTTACCTGGGGAAAAAAAGATTGTTTCTACTTTTCCACTTTAATTTCCAAGATTTGCTGCTGAGTTCAGATGTGCTTTAATCTCTGCTGAAACACTCAAGATGAATAAAGCAACAAACCTCCTCACAGCAGCTCAGTCAAATGAATCTGCAGTGTCACAAAAGTGCAAGACAGAGACGTTTCTCTTTCCCACTCCCGATGGAGAGGAGTCCCCAGGCATGGAGCACATCCTGCAGCCCACCAGAGCTGTTCCCATCTCTTTAGTGGGACTAGAATGAACCAACTGGGCAGTGCCCCTTCTTTGATGGGTGACACCAACCTCAGTGAATACATGTCCAAATTGCTGGTCCATGTGTTTCTGTGGGTTGTGACAAGTCTCTGTGAATTTGAAGCAGCACAGGACCAAACATTGGTAACATTTCGTCCTTTCTCAGTGCAATGAACACATTTGCTTCTACAAGCTTTGTCTTTCTCTGTTGTTCTCTTGCCAAACCTTGTCATCAACATAGAAACTCTGCTGCTGCACATTTCATGGTGAGCTATTTAGTCCTGACCCTTGTGAATCCATCTAAAGTTTACAAATGGATGTATAAAAATAAAAATAATGAAATTTTTGGTAGGAATCAATTTTACTTGTAAGCTTGTGGCTAAACCAGCTTTCTTTTGGGAAATAATATTTTGATGAAAAACAGTGGGTTTTATGTTTCATGAGGAGCTACTGATTCTAATGAAATCAGTCTCCTCCAGAAAACTTTTGAAAATAAAACGTGATCTGCTTTGGAAATATCAAAATAAAGGTTTTAATATAAAAATATTGTCATGCCTTTTCCTTTATTTTAGTTTGAATATTCCTATAATATTTTCAGGTCAGTCATAAATATTAACCCATAGACTTTGTTAGAAATGGGTCAAGTTACAGTGTGAAATAGAGCCAGAAAGAGCACAACATTTACATGTTTTCTGACCTTGTAAATGAGCTTTAAGTACAGTTGCTATCAAGTAGAGATTGAACTGGAAGCACCATGAAGTCCTTCAGAGTGTTTCTCTTTTAATCAAGAAGAAAAAAGCAGCACTGAAAGCATTATACAGGGAATAGCTGTTTTTGCTAGTCCAGTGTTTACTTGGAATATTTTTTTAATATATAAAATTATATTATTTTATGAAAACTATCAGAAATTTAGACTTTCCATACAGCAGCAGATTTCAGTATTTCAGCTATACCACCTGATTTGGAAAGAAAACAAGTCTTTGAGCTTTAGTGTTTCCAATAAATGCAAAATTCCAACAAACTCTAATAACCATCAATTTTCTTTTTCTTAGATTGGTTATGTGCATATCTGATATCTGCAAAGTACCACAGTCATTTTTGCAAATAGGATCTGGAGACTTTAGGTAGGCCAGACTGCATTTACATAGAGAGCAGACAAGCTTTTAAGGGGCACATCATCAGACACCTTATTTTCATGCCAAACAGACCAGCTCAGAGGTGAGACCTCAATTGTACACAGAAAAGAGGGCAGGAAAGGCAGGGATCAATTCAAAGATGACCTGTTAAACTGTTAATTAGATAAATGAAGGGCATTCTGGATTTTCCTATGTGTGCAGTTACATGTATATGTGTAAAGTCTTTATAAAGGGTAGCTATGAAAGCACATATATGGAGAGTTTTCCCTTTCATTTGGTCTATCCTAGTTCTAAACATAAAATAAGCCTTTAAATAACTGAAAATATAAACATATAGACAACCTGATGACTACGGCAAGAAATATTAGTCTATATTTTGAAAGATAAAAATATAAGTCATGCTTCTGACAACATTTTTAAAACTTCTCTCTTACTCTAAAAAGATCAAAGTATTGATGGTGTTTGAAAGCAAATCAGTGCTTCTTATTTGCTGTCTGCAGTTCCATTGCATTTTTATCTCATTGAGATGACATGAGGTTTTCTGGGGATTTGTCTGCCCAGCTTTTATTGAACACAACTAATAATTTCTAATTCCAAAAGGAATAGCGTTTCAAGCACAATTTTTGCAGAGTTCACAGTATCTACTCCTTAAAATTGAGGTCTTAAACCTACTCAGTGCTGGTAAAAAAAGCAATACTCTCTTACTCTGCTTCAACACATGTAAGTACAAATACTTTTCCCCATAATGGAATTTTCTAGCTCACTTGGATCCTGGCTGAAGATTCTGAAATAATTTTGCAGTTAGGCAATATCTCAAAGTAGTGAGGGGAAGGGATACATTAGAATGCATTAGACTGAATTATGTAATTCAATCACCTGCTAATACTTTTTTCAAAATTAGACAGCAAATTGTTATCAGAAAATGTCAAGTTGTTGAACTCAAAACCTTTCCTGTGGATGCATTTGTTTTAAGCACTTATTAGATAGAGATTTGTTCCATGTCAGGGAGGGTTTCTAAGGAGAGCACTGAAGGACTTTACTCCTTTGCAAGAAAAGCCAAGAGCCCAGTGCTCCTAGTGTGGACCAGCATGGGTGACATCAGGTTCAGCTCTCCATTCATACATGCTTGTTAAATTAATTCCAAACTAGCCAGAAGTCTGGCACTTAAACCCTTTCTGTGGTGAACAGGTCCAGACATTTGATCTGGAGCAGAGAGCAGAGGTTTGAGCCTGACCTGGGCTCACCATCCCACTGAGTGAGCCCTGGTCTGGAGGCTGGGACCCACATATGCTCTGGGTTTTCCCAGGGTAACATCCCCATAGCCTTTGTTTTAACTAAAAACTTACCCTAAAGTATTAGTTTGGTAGAGGAGGCATTTCTTCTCAAGATCTGACATTTATTTCAAAGGTAGCTGAGATTCAATGAAATACTGGTTGGGATATGTATTTACAGAAAACAGAGAGGGCTTTGAAATCTTTCCAGAGAATAAGTAAAAAAGATTTTTCTCCTTTCTTTTCCCTTGTATGACAAATAAAGGCCATTAATAATGACAAACAAAATGTAAAAACTTCTGCAACATTCCTGGGGCTGGAAAATGGATGGGTAATTCAACTTCTATAAGAATCCAATGTTTATGGCTCCCAGATGCCTCTTTGCCTTCCTACTTCGTGTTATTTATTTCCCTTGTATGTTGAAAATGCCCTAAAGTATGAAAAGGAACTTTTAAGAGCAACATGCAATTACATAATGACAAAAATTGGATTGTTTAGAATAATTTTGAAATTTTTAACTGAGCTATAGATAAAGATTATCTCCTAATTTTGTTAGTGTTCAGAAATATACCTTCAGCAATGAAACCCCTGCAGCTTGGAAAGGGAAAATGCAAACAGGTAAGCAATACAAAGCAAATAAAAAAGCAGTGGCATCTAATTTACACCTTATTTACACACAAACCAAAATGTTATATGGATTTTTTTTTTGCTTATTTAAAAAGATGTTCTAGAAATTTTAGTTTGAAATTTACTTGAAGCAATGAAATGTTATACCAATACCTGCTACCTATATAATTTGTTCTGAACTGTATTCAGAAGCTGGTAGCTCCTGCTTTTCCTCTGAACTCAATGGCAAGTACTTTGTTTTAGTGAGTCTATTTACCTCACTATAGCAAAAGTGACAAAACCCAAAACCAATCCCAAAAAGGACTGCATCTGTGAAAAATCACAAATTACTAAACTGCATTCTTAAAATGTTAGACATCGATCTCCACACACACACAAGAGAACTTAGGACTAATAAACATGTAAAGATTGGAAAACAAATGGTGGAAGAGGAAGACAGAGACAATAATTTGAAGAAGAGTCCTGGACAAACTACCTAAAATATTGGATGTCAAAAACTTCTGATAGAAGAGGCAGAGACAAACAGTTGGGAACAATATTAAAACCCGAGCTTGCCAGTATTTGAAGCAAGCA
Organism: Calyptomena viridis; assembly: GCA_013390005.1. Classification (NCBI taxonomy): domain Eukaryota; kingdom Metazoa; phylum Chordata; class Aves; order Passeriformes; family Eurylaimidae; genus Calyptomena; species Calyptomena viridis. The sequence goes on from WEIV01024274.1 coordinate 556,936, forward strand.
ATATTATCCTGCTATGGAAGCTAATTGTGATATGGAGGTTAAGGCAGAAGGCACACTCACTTTTGCTCAGTCTTTCTGTCTCAAGCGCTGCTAAGAATCAAATAACACCGCCATATAAAGTGCATTATTAAGTTCACTCACATTGATATCCATCTTCCATGGGCCTTGCCTGACATATATGTGTGTGTGAACATGCTATAAACCCAAGGGGATTAGAGCTAGCAATGTGTGTTATGATATATTATGGCATCAAAAATAGGAGTTTAAGGACTAAAGATGCTGATCCATCATTGCTAAAAAATAATATCCCAGCCCTTCTTCCCTCAGAGCTGGCCTTGTCCTCACTTTCTGAGCATTCCACTCTCATTTGCATATTTTTGTGCAGATGTCTTCCATGATTTAATATCTTTGACAGAAGAATACATGTAGTGTTTATTATTGATGTGTCTTGGAAACACAGAGCACCATGCCCAGAGCAGAAGTAGTTTGTTTACTACTTAATGGCAAAGTGGTTGAATTCTAAAAAGGGCACTGATGTTATTATTTAAAGAGCTGAAAGCAGGCAGCAAAGAGAAACAACCTATTCGAAATTCAGCACTGTCTGTAAGATAGTAATAACCTTCTGCCAGGGAAGAGAAATAGAGGTAATTAATGCCTTTAAACTCCAGTTAGTAACAGCATCCATTTCTTTCCATTCCTGCCACTATTTAATACCACAAGGCAATATCTGAGCAGGGAGAATGGCAAGTCCTGGGACAATTTCCTGAAAAAGGTGGTGGAACTGCTGTGGTGAAGTTCTGAAGATGCAAAACAAATATATCTGGCAGCAAAATGCCAACTCATCCTGAGTCCACATTGGCTAATTTAGTGATTCTTCAGCTTTATGTATAGAAAGGGTCTGACTTTTCTGGGGGAAAAAAAGTGAGAAACAAATTAACCATGAAGCATGTACAGAGATAAGGAAATGCAACAGCTTTTTGAAAACCAGATCTTTGCAAACACTTTATCTGAAAAATCTATTAGCTTCTTATTGCAGCAAATACTCTTAGGAAGAGTGCCTCAATTTCATATAATCCCATAAATAAAGAACATTACCGCACAGTGAATTTCTCCCTCTGGTGGGCACAATGTAATAAACAAAAGCTAATATTTCTATCAGAAGATAATCTTTCCATTACCCATAAAACTAAGGCCTGGAAAATCCCATTGCTCAGACAGGGGCTTGTCTGAATGAGCTCCCCAGTGTGAGGCTGTACATTCCAGAGCTTGGGGCAAGGAGCTCTTCAGCATCTGTGTGAGCAAACTCTGCAAGCAGTTGCTTTCTTAACCATCTCCAAGAATGTAGGCCTCACTTTCCCACCATAATTGAAGCCAAAAGAGAGAATGTCTTTCTCCTCAGAACAAAACCAAAACCCAAACAGAAAAGGAACAATGGCACAGTTTCTTCAATGTTTTTTTAATTTTGTCCAAACAAAGTGGTGTTTTACTTCACTTTTGGGGCACAACTTCAATTCTACCGCCTTGTGATCATTAAATGGCGAGAAGGAGCAACGCATGGACTGATGATAATCTGAAGAGGGTAGTACAAAGGCAATCATGCCCAGGAGTTCAGTTAGCACCAGGAACCACCTGCTGCTTCAGGACCATGTTCTGTGACATGCAAGAAGGGTGCCTGCTTTGCTCCCCTTCCTGGGATGTGTTTCCAAGTTGTCAGTTCCTTGGCAGGATACAAAGCTGCTATTTGGGCTGTTTAGCAGACAGCTCATCATTCAGTATTTCAAAATGGGGCCATTTTGCAGGAGGCATTTGTGAAATAATAGCACATTTGTGCAATCAGAAGGAAATGGGACCCATTTCAAACACCCTCATGATTCAACAGTGCAGCTTCATCAGTGTTGTGTCAGGGACTTGAAGCCTCTGAGGCTACTGGGAAGGCCACTAGGTGTGTTCTGGGGAGGTGTGGACATGCTGAAGCATCTCAGATGCCTTTGGCCAGTTACATGTTCCCACATGTTGATGTTCCACAGGAATGATGGTTTTATTGCACGTGCACAGACTGAGCAACCTCACAGCACAAATTGCTGGAGGAGCATTTTCTTCGTTGATGACAAGTCCCACAAGGACTGACATCCTGGATATTTTGGTGTATTTTTCAGTATGTCCCTAAGTGCTGTGTTCAGTGCACATCCCTATAAATAGCAGGACTTTGGAACTAATCAATATAAAAAGGTTTTTCATATAAAACCTCAAAAAATTCCCAAATCATGACTACCAATTGTCATTACAAATCTTATTTAACTCCTACCCCACAAAATTACAACTAATAAAGGAGACAAGGAGAAGCAAAAAGAAGGAAAAAAAATTATGGTCTAGTAAGAAACGTATTCCAGAAGTTTTTAGAAGTGATATCAGAAAATATAGGAAATAAGGATGTTAATTATAGACTTGGGCCCTCTTCAAATTTCCTTTCTAGGTGAGTCTAAGTAATCAACCTTTACAACACTTATAAAGTCTCTGGGTAGCCTCATGGATTTATGAGAACAGCACCATAAACAAGCTCCCAGAAAAATTACTTTTTGCCACAGAGAACCAGACCATGGGGAGACGTCAGAAAATGAGTTGAAGACAGGACCTGAACTCTAACAGGCAGATAATTCTCCCAAATTGGCTCTCTGTGCCAACAATAACTTCAGCTGTTGTTTAAATATGACAGGATTGATCCAGCCAGTGCTAATCCCCCAAATCCCCTCTTCTTCTGCATATTGCATGATAGCTTAGTGATAGCTTAGTGGCTCCAAGTCATTTCTCTGCAAGTGAGACTCAGCAAATTACTCTTTCATTGCAACAAGGTAAAATATACCGAGATATTCAGTTTCTTTGAAGCCACACATGTCCTCCCTTTCACTCTCATGCCTCTTCCCCAGTGCCAGCCCAGCAGTCCAGTAAAGGGTTTGGGAGATGTTTTCATAGTTTACCAGTAAACCTTGTAAGTGGAGTGTTACTTAAATGTGTAAGGGAAGGGACAGCAGGTTGGCTCTGAGGTTCACCCCCTCCTTCCCACCTGGGTGGGCACAGAGGAGACTTCTGCAAAACGGACCAAGGGTCTTCAGGTGTTCACACATTGCCATGTGCAGGGCAGAGAGAGCATAGGGAGAGGAGTGTGACAAAGCCCATATAAATGCTTTACAACCATTCACGTGCAGCCCAAGTAGCAGTGCAGGCTCAAACTGACACAAACCCTGCTCCTTCCTCCATGCCTGACCGATTCCTGATACACAGATTTCACCCTTATTTACTTCTGGTTGTTGGCACCTTCTTTTCTTGCAAAGCTCTCCACTACCTGATAAATAAATGTATAGCAAACCTCAGTGCATTCTGACCTCTAGAAAACAAAAATTATTTCTGATATTTGTCCCAGAAAGCAACCTCCCTTCAAACTTCCCATGTTAAAAAAAGAAGTTTTCATGAAGTTGGAGGCTTACCAGACTTTGCCTATCACTTTCCTTTTCCAGAAGAAAGAAATTAATTTCTTTCAGCTTTACACTGTAGCTTGTCTTTCCCCAAAATATATCATTTTCATAGCTTTTCACTGTTAATAGCCCCTCTGTAATTATTGCAATTTAGAAATTGGTCCCTGATAATCACTCCCTTATGTATTAATAGAGGTCAGTTATATGCACTCTCAAATAAAATTTAAATAATATTTCAGAAGATCTTCTGTGGACAGCAATATCAGAGTAGAAAACATTGTAATTTCATCATGGAATTCTTTTAAAATGGTGTATGAATCTACTTTCATGTCTAAATAGAAATAGTGTGGTGTGAATTTGATGTGCTACATAGACAATGAATTAAGGGATTCTGAGTTTAACAGCAACATTTCTGAATTGGAAAAGGTCCGGAAAAAGCATGGATTTGATGTCCTTGTGCTGAAATGACCCTTGTCCTTGCAGAGGTGATGAGCTATAGGGTTTTCTGAACAGCTGTTTGTTACCATGGAAAACACAGGAAGAAATATCCTTTTGTGGTGGCCACAGAGGATTCAGTGCAAAAGTGTTGGTTGCTTGGTAAGTCCATGGATAACACAGTCCACTTTATTGGTCTACTCAGAGATCATGGGATGGAGTTGGCACAGAGGATGTCCACCTCCTGACCATCCTTTCCCTGGGCAGAAAGTGGACATATCAGAGAGGATTTGGCTACATCCTCATTTTCATTTGTGGTGCAAATGAACAAATCCATCTCTGTATCCAGGCACTATACTCCAGAGAGGCAAGAACTATCTCAAGATAACTGGGGTCCTAATAAGTCAGTGGCAAATTTTTCTATTATTTTACAAATCCTAATTGTTTCCCAAGAGCCCATCCAATTTCAGAATAAATAAAATGCCAAAAGAAGGAGCAAAAAACCCTCAACCTCAGAAAAGCTGGGGAACAACCTCAGCCATCTTTGGAGCTGAAAACATTTGCTAATTCCTGCATAGGTTTTTCTAGCAAAACATTTAGGCAAGACCTCTTTCCTGGAGCTATGCCACCTCAGGCTTTGGTCATACTCTACTGTCCTTTCCATGCATCCAATTTCCCTGAGAACTGAAATTCTCCAGGATGAATAACAGAAAAATATAGGTGAGTGCTTTCTGACTGCCTTCAGATGAAAATAAAATGTGCCTTATGATGGAGCTAAATGAATTCTTTTCAAAATAAAATCAAAGCTCGACACTGTCGAACACTAGAGAAAGTTCAGGCAGTGACTCAGCCCTGATGAGCAGGGCTGGGGTGACCATGCAGGGGGGCTGTGGTCCAGCACACACACCCATGGTCAGCCACACTGGGGACCAACGGCATCACTGCTGCTGGAATTACAGCAGAGCCAGCCTCGGGCAAGTGATGGAGAAATTAAGTGTTAATTGCTCTGAATCACTCTGGTCCAAACAGACTCTAAATGTGGTCAGCTGAGGCTTCCCAGGTGGACACAGTGATTGCTCCCAGTGGGGGAAGAGCAAGGCAAAGATGCTTGTGCAGAGAGGAACACAACTGTGATAGGTTTTAGGGTATCCTTTCCATCCTGGAAGGCACCATGTGACTTAAAAACATTGAACAAATTTGGAGGAAGGAAATTGTTTTTTGTTTGTTTTTAAAGTTGAAATATTCACACAGAGAGTTATTTGGGAATATATCTCTTAATTGTGTAACTACTGTGAAATGGGTGTTTCCAAATGAGAGAGTGCCCTGCAGCCAACAAAATGTGTTTGTCTATGGTGCAACAGCATTTTCAGGAAAGATTAGTTGGGCTGCTGCTGTGAAGTTCAGACTTTTTAATCAGTAAATCGTTTCCTTCCAGTAGTGTGCTGTTGTGTTAAATTGAAGTGCTGCATCCAGAGACAATTCTTCTGGCACTACATGTATGGATTGGAAGTTTAAGGCTTCCAGTTTAAGGGATTTCTTGATCAGTCTGTGGTACTTCTGACCAAACGAAACCAGGAAAACAGAAAGCCATGGTGGTTCAGAGTTGGTACAAAGTGAGCACGATTTCCTGTTCAAGTACAACACCCTCAGACTTCCCCCTCCAACACAGGGCAGGTTGTTGCCTGTATTGCTGACAAACATTGCCCCATCGCAGAGATGAATATTTACCATTAGAGCCAAGTCATTTAGTGTGTCTTTCTGCCAGTGATTGCATTAATCTGGCTGCTCTTCTCACCGTTACTGGACATGCAAATTGACAGACTCACAATCGTCCAGGGATCATTGCTTTACAAGATGGTGCAAGTATGATTTTGTTTGATTCAAACTGAAATAAATATTTTTGTCTCACTAGAAACAGCAACTAAAGGAGATTTTTCATATTTTCTAATTTTAGAGGTTTAGAAAAACAACAGTAGGAGCTAAAAACAAGGCAACAGCTCCATAACCAAATCCATTGGGAGCTGCTCTTCCTTTCTTGAAGTCGACAGCCCAATACAGAAGACCTGTTCTTAGCCCAGTTCAATTCCCAAGTCATCCTGAGACAGTCTGGCCCTGCTTCTGCTTCCACAGCCTGTGAAACATTCCTGAATTAGGGTTTTCCAGTCTAATCTGCTAAAAACCTTCCATTACTCCATAGCAGGTGTTCTCAACATTTCCTTGTTAAGCAGATGTCTTTCTTTGATTATATATGCCAAAGCACTTTTAAAACTAAAAACCCAATAGTTCTTTTTTTGAAGTAATAATTTATAGAACAACCTATGTTCTTTAGATTATCAAAATGGATGCAAGAATCTTGGTTTGCCACAAAACAAACTAAAATTATTCACATCTTCTCTTACTTTCAAGAAGGAAGAAACACATCTGTTTTTTGGGGGTAAGAGAAATGGACTTCTCGGCATATCCAGTTCACTAGCAGGGATCTGGTAATAACAGTCACATTCCTGAGTGTCTAAGGCAACACATCCCTTTTCCTTTCCCCACTTTATTCTCACATCCAGAAAGGAGGCTTATTTACTGCTTTTTCAGACTCTTCGATCAGACTATTATTTTACTCTTCTAAAGCTGAAAATTCAGGCTCTGGAGGTGCTGCTTCATGGCCACTTCCAACCTGAACATAATCGAGGAATTTTTTGTTATGGACAATCAGACCTTTTCCCTGTTTGGGAACCTTACAGTTTCCCCTCCTTAATTATTTGACAACAAATAGACATTTGGCCTTAAAACTAGATTTTCCTAGCTCAGGTGTTTCTTGCCTGGGTAATATTAGCACACACCAACAACTATAGCAACAAAGTAAATTCTGTATTTCTCAGTAGAAATATCTTCTTTTGCAAGTTTTTCCCAAAGGCTCAAACCTTGCTGGTGAAGTTCAAAGTGTTTTGTCCTAGGAAAATGGGACTTATTCACTGTCTTCTTAAGTCATAAACCCAGGACTGGCAGTGGGACTGTTAACAACTTCTCAGCAAACCTCCCAACTACACCTTAGGACTGTGAATTAATTTCAGGTTGGTGCTGAACATGAGAATACAGCTGGAGCAGTGATGCAAGAAGGGCTGGAGGCTCATGCCCAGGTTTTGTGCAGGCAAGTGTTGAGTTTAGGTATTGCATTCACAAATCAGCTGAAATAAATCTCCATTTTCCACAAAACCTGATTTAGCTGATTGCAGAGGGTGAATGACCACACCAAGTAGCTCAGCTGCTGTAGCTTGCCTCAACATAAGGATGGAAAAATATAAATAAATTCAATCCACTGTGGGGAAAATGATTGCCTGGACTGCTTGGAGCTACTTTTGGCTTTTATTTCTCCTGCAGCATTTTAGTGTGTTGCCAGTGTTTTCTAATTATTTTTCACCATTCCTCCTAAAACCTTTGACTCCTACTCATTTCTTTTTGGACTTTGTTTGAAAAGTACTAGAATGGCTTTTTAAAATTGTATTTCAAGCAATTGACTTTCTGGAAGGCTGAGAACAATGAGGCCATTGTGCAATGGCAGCACCAGGGAGCAGATTGTGACATTGATGTTGGTTACTGAGAGGGATGAGGCTCTCACTAAGTGATAGCTGTGGAGATGAGTGATTTTACATACAAAAAAATCTCCATATACAATCTGTTACCCTTCTACATACTAATTTAATTCTATCCAATATCCAACCACTTTTCCTATAGATTCTTGAATCTTTTTGCCATTATAAAAAGATAATTTATATTATTTTGTGCCTGTCACTCATTTCTTCATGTGTCTGGCAGGTGGAAGAGAACAAGCTAAAAGTACAGCACAAGTTATTTCAGTAGCCCTGATATAAATGCACAAATGCATTTATAGTTCTGGTTTAGGAAGGATATTGAAGTCACATCTGCCCTAACACACTGTCAGAAGCTGCTGCCCTGCAACAAAGTGCTGCAGAAGTGAACTTGTGCTAATCTGAGCTGCCACACATGTTCTCCACAGTGAGGTTGGAGCTCAAGCTGGTCCTGCAGCCTCCTGAGCCAAATGTGCAGAGGTGACACACATCTGGCTCTGCCATCTCATCTAGACAGACGTTACCTCTGGTAGAGGGGGAGGTGGGCTGCTGGAGGTGGGAAAGGTGCTGTAAAGTGACAGGGCTGAGCTGTCAGAGCCCTAATCCTGCTCTTGGTCTCAGGGCATTTCAGGAAATGAAATGTCACACATGAGAAACTACCTGTAGGACAGGCAGAGACAAGTGAACACCACTCTTCCCAGTCAATTTAGTTTTCCAGTTACCTTGTTTTCAAGCCATATGTTTCCTTCAAGGGGAGAGAAGAACAAGTTCGATAAAGGAAACTGTCTTTCAAGAAAAATGAAAACACACTTTTGGATCAATCAGTAAGTTTTCACTGGTCTGGAAAGGAAATAATTTCAAGTTGCATGACTAATTAGGTCAAATTTTAATGGAAGAACTAAATTTTTAAAAAAGCATAAGAAAACAAAACCACACTTTGATGTTGAAGCAAGACACTGTGGCATTTGCTAGTGAAACATCCAAGAGCTCCACTTGCCAACCAGCAGACAGACAATAGAGCTGGGTTATGGCATCTTGTGAAATCACAGATATACTCTCAGTGCCAGTAATGAGAAGAAACAGTAGGTTAAAGAGTAAAAATATAATAAGAAATTATTTTCGATGTGTGAATCAACAAAGAGTATTAGCCATGTATGATCCTCATGGACTGACTGTGGGCATCATCTCTGGGGGAAGGAATAAGAAAGCTCATAAATTGTTGGTCCCGGCAGGGAAGCAAAGGGAAAAGAGCTGCAGCAGCAGCAGAGCTACAGGGGTCCCAAATGTATGAGCTACTGTGCATATACCTTCTCTGGGGGGAGCCTGCACAATTTCAGAGTGTAAAAAGCAACAGCTGTTTGCATCCTCATCCTGCTCTGGTAATGGAGAGGTCCTTCTTAACCCTAAGAGAAAGATTGAGAAGTATATGTATATATAATTTTTCCTAGAAGCTTCCAAGTTTTTAAAAGGCCACTGGGAAAAAAAAACCAAACAACCAAAAAACCACAATTCTGTTTAGTCTTGTATAAAAAACCATGTATTTTACAAAATCCTTCAAATCTTTTGTAAAATATTGAAGTGAAAAAAATAATTTCGTTGCAAGCAAAAGCCAGTGCTAATGATCATTACTGCTTCCCAGCATTAACCAGCAGATTTCCAAAGTAAAAGCCTTTGAGGATCTAGTGAGAAGATATCACAGTGCAGAATTCAGTTTGAAGTCAAACTACAACAATATTAAATTTTAATCACTAGTAATGTTGGGCTTGGATATACTGAGTATCAAAGAGAAATTCAGCCCAGAGCTGGATCCTGACTGTATGACGGAGACCTTTATAGACCAAACTCAGCAGTTCTCTGCTATTTTCCCCCCAAAACAAGTCAATATTTGCCACCAGTAACTACCAGAGCTTAGTTGTTTCCTTGCTGCACTACTTTAATATGGACCAAAGTCCACGAAATTCACTGATGTTACTCCTTCCACATTGTATCCATTATACGCCCAGAGTTTCCTCTTGAAATGTCTGCTTTGAGAAGTCAATTTTAAAACTCCATGTCTTCCTGCTGCCTGCAAGATTTTCCCTTGGGGAATTCCCTCTGTTGACCTGAGTTCTCCTCGTACGAGGCAGCAACTGTCCCCTGCAGCCTGTCCACTACAAACAACCCGAGAGGGTAAAACCCACGAAAGAGGAGCACTGAGTTGCCTGCAAGTATCTGAAAGGAGCCTCCGGCAGTGGGGGTTTGAGAAGACAGGCATGGCTTGGGTTCCACCTGGTGGCCAGGAGATCACCTGTGATAGCCACAGGCCCCCAGGTGTCCACCTCGGTGGCCACAGGGACAAGCATTGAAGGACCACAGGTCATGGTCTGGCCAGGAGGGTGTGAGCAGCACTGAGGCGGAGAGGGAAAGCCCCACAGATTGTCTTGGATTAGGAGAGTGCTGGGCATTGCCAGTTCCTGAGTGGGCACCTGCAGCTGGGAGCAGAGACTGGGTTGTGGTTTTCTCTAGTCAATGCTTGGTGTCCAGTTACAGGAAAGAGACAACTGAGGGTCATTTGTACCTGCTTGTCTTTTAGGACTTCGATATGGGCTGTCTGGGGGGAGACAATCTGGCTCTGAATGTTCCCACCCTGCTGCCATTGGATTGCTTTACAAATCTGGGGATCCCTCTGTGCAGAGCACTCAGCACCCCAACACAGCCATGCTCAGTCCCTGACAGACACATGCCCTTCTCCTTAGTGCACTCTTAACTTCTGCTGCCAAAATACACGGGGGTTCTGGTCTCTGACAAACCACAGCATATTCTTGGGCTGAACAGTGGCTGCTCTCAGAATGAACCAGTACATCTTCCAGATGCATCAGTGGCTTCTCTGCTGGATACTCAACCATCAAATAATTCCAAACAAGACAATTACCCACAGTGGCTGGTCCCAAGGAGTGTCTGTGTACTGTTTATTAACTGAAAAATTGTTCCATTTTGCTAATACACTTGCATTTTCCCCAGAACATAGAACCCCAGTGAATTATTGCCATGGGAATATTCACCCTTAGGCAACTCTTGGCAGGATACTTCTGCAAGAGCTTCTTGTCAAAGAAAAACAACCACCAGATGTCATTGTAGGATAAATTGTTTAAAAATGGTTATTCAAACTGCACAAAGAAAGCTCAGATTATTTCACTGGTTCTCCAACAACCCCACGCAGAGCATCACTGGGGCCATATGTCATGTTTTCCTTCACTCACAGTGAACTGGGGAACCTACATCAAAGTTATAGGCTGGATTTCACGGTAAGTTAAACTCAGAGCAAATAGCCACACACTGTACAGGTCCAACTGTACTGCTTCTTTTTCAGTATAATCTTTAAAATCTAGTTTTTTTCCACTTGTATCAGTTGCTCTATTAAACATTACCCCTGTGTAAAGACATTTTGGTTCACATCCTGATACTGCTATGCTTTCAGCACTACTGTCACTCTCAGAAAAACATGCTGGTGTAAATCAATGAATGACATGTAACATCAGTCACTTATTCAACAAAAAAATCTTGGCCAAAACCTCAGTTCATCAAGTGAATGCTGATTTTCGACTCTCCACTTGTTTCAAGATATAATGAGTGATACAAGCCTTTTGCCACTGTGCTCTGTGCTAGACATAACCATAAAAGTTTACCTACTGTCAGTCACCTCTTCTATGTCATCTGAATAGACAGCCATTGCATAGAGTTTCATAAGGAAAAACGAATCTTTAATCATACGGTTTGTATGACAGGGCAAAATCTTTTGTACAATTGAACCATTGCCCTAGTTGAACCAGGCCAGGCAACCTTTGGAGACTTATGTTAGCCATGGTGGCCTTCAGGGTGTCTTGTCTCCACAGTTCTACATGTAAAACTTCCTTCCTTCTTCTGGTCTGGAATCTGGGAGAGGAACCCCAAAGGGCACCTTATAGAGTGCCTACTTCAAAAAAACTCCTTAATCCCAGCAGAGCTTCCAGGAACCCTGTTCCTCTATTTAATTGTCATAATATGAGAGCACACAAAAGGAGTCCAGTTACAACTCCTGCTCAGTCTCTGGTAAGGTGTCCTTCCCAAACACCTCATGGTCCTTCACAAATTACTCCAGCTATTTATTGTGACCTTCCATGTCCCACAGAATCGGAGATGATGGGGACATACCCAATCTCCTTCTCTCACATCCCTGCTGTGGGACACTGACACAAAGCAGCCCTGAGTGGCTGATAGAGCCCAGTCCACTGGCACAAAGCTGAGCTCATGCTCCTCTCTGCTGACTCCAACCAGCTGGACAGCAGGCTGAGCTAAAAGTCACCGTTCCAGCCTTGGTGCACCACTGTGCACAGCTCAGAGCTCCTCTCCCTGCCAAGACCTGTACTGCTGCACTCTTTTTCTAGGCTGTGGTTTCCCCAGTAACACAGGAACCTGTCTTGTGTGAAGTAAACGAGCATACATAATTAAAAACACAAGTGGGGAGCATCTCTGCTTCATAAAAGCGTGCTTTATTGGCTTTGCTGGTGATATTCCTGCTCCAAATGGGAATTTGAATTACTGACCACCAGAGGTCCTCTCCAGCCAACTTTTCTCTGATTCTACTTTTTTTTTCTTATTTGTTCCTCTCTTTGTTCAAGGGAAGAAACTGGGAAGCTAGAGATATTATTTTTGGCAGAGACTGAGAATTTTAATATTTAGGATTTTATGCACGTTATTTTGGATCTTTTGCAGGTTGAAACCTGTTAACAAGAAGAGTGTCAGAGATAGCAATTATCAATATTCATATTCAGTTATGTAAGTGGTGGGAAAATGCTACTGAAGATGTATCAGGCTATCATGTCCAACAATTTTCTCTGTGTGTCAGTGAGGGAAGAAGAGGGAAGAGAATATTTAAAATGGCACTGCAGCCATGTGAAGAGAACAAAGGAACAATAAGGAATGTAATTCCTTATTGAAAAAAAATATTGACACTGATCTTTGAACTATTCTTAATGAGTCTGGGGCTTAGGCCAGGCACTACACGTTCAGGAGGAGTTTTGTTATGTGTCACTTGAACAGTTGTCACTTAGGCTGAATGGAACAATCTTTCTAATTGCAACAATCTTTCTAATTCTAATTGCAGGCTTTAGGCCTGCAAGACATAAACATAGCACAGGTTTACTATCAAGACAACATGGTCCTTCCCAGTAAATAGAAATGCCTTTGTTTTGCATGTTACAGGACACGTAACTTTTCTCTCCTACAAGCCATGGGACAAGCTGTGGTTTTCTATGAATCACATTCTCACTCAGTGTATGCAGAATTCCACGGAGCACTGTGGATATGAGAGAGCATCTGTCTCTTGAACTCCAGATCCAGACCTAATAGTGACATGTTGTGCATGTGTTGATGTGTTGGTTCCTTTTATCAGGAAGCAATATGTTATATACAAACCCTTCTTGCTGACAGTTCCCTTGCAGCTCATCACATCCACTAGGGATCTAGGATGAGGGAATGGCACCTTTTTTGAAATTTCACAGATGGTAACATACCATGGCATTCAAGGAATAAAAATATCCCCTTTCCATTTGAGCTGCCTTGGATCTGGTCTGATCTTATGACATTCATATTTGCATACCTAAGGTGGAAGTAGCTTCGAAATAAACATTGTGATAAATGAATAATACAGCTAGGATATAATTACACACAGATTCAAAGAAAATTAGGGTTGCAAAATTAAACCCTGTGAAGCTAGGAAAGGGGAGTCTAAATCAGCTCTTTTGGATCATACTGGTAGGCATCATCATTAACTGTATGATCACATACTGTTTCTTCCACTGCCTCATCAGCTCACAGGATGGATGATGTTCACTTAGTAAGCAGCTGTTCCATATTGTGTTCTTTCTTCATTTTTCAGTAAGTTGTCCTGTGTATTATTTATTATAATGAATTACTGATGTGTTCTGAGACGAGGATTATTCCTTTTTCACTAGACATCACAGAGGGCAAGAACTTCTGGAAACAAACAATCCTCTCCTTTCATACCTTCCCTCTAGAAGAAAATAATCTAACAACTTTACTTTCATGCACTCTTCCCTGTCTCCCAAAACTGTTTCATTATTTCATTACCTGCACGTACCTCTATCTTACCTTGTGTTGTGGTTCAGACTGTAAATGTCTTGGGATGAAATATCCTTGTGCTTTGAGCTTGACAAAACTAAGCAGATCTTCAGCAACATTTGATGCTTCTAGTCTTTTCTGCTAACAAGTATTTTGTCTTCCTTCTTCCAGGACATTCTTCAGGCTTTTCAGTGAGCTCAGAGGGGCATAGAGCTGTCAGCAGGAAATTACAGTGATGGATGATTTAGAAAACTCTGAGGTGGATCAGTTTTAATGGAGGCACGGCAAGGCACAGCAGGCATGGGGAGCCCGTATCATCCCAGCATCAAACAGAATTTCTCAAAGGACACTGTCACAAATCTCAGAATCCACAACCTTTTTGGCTGGTCATGTTGCTGTCTTTTTCTGTCTCTGATTCCTGCAGCCATTATATTTGTACAAATGGATTGTTTAAACTGAAAACAAAATCAATAACAACCTCCCCAAATCATTCCCCAAAACACAACAAAAATAATAAAAAAAAAAGCCTTATCCTCCTGTGAAAAAGGAAGCTTGAGGAACAGAGATAATAAGCAGCCAGACTATCCTGTAGCTCCCGTCTGTAGGGACACATTCACACAAAGTTGCTGTCTCAAACTAATTGCCTGTGCTGACTCATTCACAGAATCATGCTGGCCACAGACTGTAATTATCATGTCATAATTATCACTTCAGTAGCACAAAGAGTGCACTCTTATCTGATATGATAAAATAGTTCAATTAATTTTAAACAGAGGGAAACACTAGTACATCCTTACAGCCTGGCCACAGAGACAAAGCAAGCTGTCAGAATTAGATTATTGATTTCATGTTCTCTCCTGGCTTTATTAATTTTTGCTCAGGCATTACAGTCACCATTTTTCATGCACTTAGGAGATTTTAATTTGGCATAATACAGAGAAAAAGAGTAAGATTAGATATAAATTCAGGAGAGAGACAGATAATGGAGAGAGGTAAACTGTGTGTAATATGTACAGTGGAGGTAGAAGTGATTTCAGCAAGCAGGAATCCTATCCCACTGGGAGAAATAGTGGCAAGGTGAAAAAGGAAAGAGGGATTACTTCTTGCTGTTAGTGGCAGGGCTTCAGTTTCTCTTTACAAATCAAACCAAATTGCTGCTAAATTAAAGCTTGTAAAATCATAGAATCATAGAATCATTAAGGTTGGAAAACACCTCCAAGAGCTTTGAGTCCAACCTTTGATCAAACACCACCCTGTCAATTAAAGTATAGCACTAAATGCCACATCCAGTAATTTCTTGAGTATTTCTGGGGATGGTGACTCCACTACTTCCCTTGGCAGCCCATTTTAATGCTTAACCACCCTTTCAGTGAAGAAAAAGAATGTAGATTTTCCTTGGCCCTTCTTTCGTTATTTTGTTATTTTATTTATAAAAATACTTTTAATTACCTTTATTTGTATTTGAAGCAAGGGAATTCTACAACCAAATAGAAAAAAAAAGCATCCTTTAATGACAGTACTTTCAATTTTTGCAGCTTAATAGCTTTCCTAGGCAGATTCCTTTGGGCTTTCTTTTGTTGTGTGTTCCAGGGACAAACGCTGTGTAGCATGTCAGAGTGACTCTCTGCCATGTTATCTGATCATTCAAGGGGTTCTGTGTCTTTAAAGAAAAAGCCCTGGAATATCATAGGAAACATAATGTGTGAGGTTGTGGTAAACTAATTCTTTTAATATCAGAAAACTTTCCGATGAGTACATTGTGTTACCATGGTTGCAAGACATTTTGCTATTCCAGAACTATCGCCTGTCAGCACTGCCCAAAATATAATAGAGTAGTCGAAAATAAATAGTGCTGAAAGAAATTGGGGTTAAAGAGTTAAGCTTGGGTTTAAATTTAGGGTCAGTGATTTTCCTGTTTTCTAATGAGAAAGGAAGAAAAATCTTGCAAGGGGGAATCTGTATTTGAAATCCTCAATGACCAGAAGATCCCAGGATATATGTGCAGTGCAGAGCTCCAGGAGGGAGAAGCTGCACAGCCTCTGCTCCTGCCTGTGCTGTGGCACAGAACTCGCTGGGCTTCAGGACTTCAGGCAGCACAGAAAGTCAGAAATGGTGGAAAGATGGCAGAGGATTGCTCTCTCTCCCAAGCCCCAGATGTTCCAGCCGGGATTTGGTAACAGCAAACCCAGACAGGGTTACTGCAAACCCAGATCATGGCTGTACTCCTCTGCTGGGATGGAGGACTAGACTGCAAGGGTGGATGAAAAGCTTGTTTGTGAGTAGGTGTGAGATTTCAGAACTATAACCCAAGGAAACATCTATGGTGCCTGGACCTACCAGAGGACTTCCAACTTAGCAGTCAAATTAAATGAGGAACAGGGATAAATTAGTTTTGGTCGTAAAATCAGGAGTTAGGTTGTTTCCTGAGCTGTAATTTATTTTCTCAGGTACCTTAGAAGATGAGCCAAACCCATCCAAATGCCTGTGACAAGCTTTGCTAAACAAGGTCTCAGCAGTTCTTAGTACAACGAACTCCAGGAACTCCAGCATTTCCCTCAGAAAATAATGAACTTTGCAGTGGCTTGTCTTCCCTCAGCACCCTCACTCTCCACACCATGCCTTACAATGTTTATTTCAACTATTCTTGTAGCATGCCTTAAGTGGGCTAATCCTTATTTTTACAGGCTTCTTTTTATCCACAGGTTGTAGAGAGAACATACAGCAATTAGGCTCCTTTGATGCCCTTGATGAGTTAAATATCTCAAGTTTTCTGGGGCCTCAGCCAGGTCAGAATGACTTAACAGAGCACACCTGAATTTTGATACAGGGGCTTTAACTGAACTTCCCAAATCTCCAGCAGTTTTATTATCTATGTCTTAGAAGTTTACCTAGAGATCTAGTGCTGCTCAAACCCACATGGACAAGGTATTAATTTCCTTTTGAAATCCAAATCAAAACCTTTAAATGAGGCAGTCAATGGAATAAAGAAGATTTATCTGAGATGCCAGTCCCATCTCTTTCTGTTGATGGAGACTTATGTCCTGCAATATTACACATGTTGGCAGTAATTCTTCATTGCCCTTCCCTGCAGGTGAAAGCTGACAAACAGCAAGGCCAAGAGCTGCCTTCAGCTAGAACACAAGGATGTGGTTTGAGGCTGCCAGGACTGCTTGTCAGGTGTACAGCCAATGGCAATGAAATTCATCATGGCTGATTCTTGGCTCATTAAGAATTCAGAGTTGCCAGAGGGGTAAAAATACCCCAGTGCTTTTCAGTTTGTACTGGGACTTCTACAAATTCAGACTAGAAGGCAATATTTAGTAATACTCAGGAAAACAAATTATATTAAAGACAGGTTGGCCACACCAACATCCAGGCTTTTCATCCAGTAGCTGGCTTCATATGCAAACTTTTTCCTTGTAATACAAGTTCTGGAAAATTTAGCTCTGCCCTCTACCAGTTGACATTTTTTTGTACAGCATAATCTGTATTAGAGGCAAGGAACAGAGGTTATAAGTTGTAACAGAGCATCACAGGACTGAATGAGGCTCTTCAAGGTAAAATGAGTCAATAGTGTTCTCCATCATCCAGACTGATGTCAAACAGTTATCCCCAAAGAAATCCTGTGAAGCCTTTGTACACAGCATGAAGAGACAGGTATTGATTGTAGCCTTTGAGCATCTAGAGAAGCAGATAGGTGCTACAAAGAAGTGGGAATGAATATCCAGATAAAAGGACACGAGTTGTCAGTCAATCAGACCATGGAGCAATTCACTCTAGCAATGTCTCTGGGGAGTCAGAGAGGACCCAGCTAGATCCTGGTGTTTCCCAGTGTTCTCCACCATATAACACACTGCTTTCAAGTACCTTTCACAGGGTGCAACACCTCTGGGACCGGTGAGGGTCCTCCTTTGGTGGTAGCTAGTGAATATTGCTACAGGAGACCAAGGCATAGGAAATTCAGCACTATGAACTACTTCATCCCACTTCTCTTCCTGTGCCAACTACTTGCTCCACAAGTAAGGGAAAGGACATCCCACATGGAGATGCTCCATTGTTAAAGCAGGTAGAAGGGAGCACTGATTGCAGCCCAGGAAGTTATGGCATTCAGTTCTCCTGCAGTAACTTGTTCAGTGGATGTAACTCAACAATATTAACAGTGTGTCCATATTCAGGAGAGAAAACAATAATGACTTCTGCTACCCTTCTGCTACCTTCTTGTCCACAAATGTAGATTTCATTGTTTATTTTCTCCCCGTAGATCTGTCACACTGTGGGGTACCTGATATCTCATACCCTGCAAAGTGAGTGATTCTTGCTGAAGGTTTTGGTTACTGAGATTGCTGGCTTCTCAAAGATGAGATAAAAACATAACAGAAAAATCTAAATCATGCTGGCAATTTGATCAAATTCTCTTAGGCAGAACTTAGCAGCTAAAAGCAGCAAGCAGAGGTAATAAACATTGTTTCTGCCTGGATGTAAGCATCCATCCAATTGATTATTCCTTGGTACATTGCTGTTTAAGAGTGAACACCATTTAATTAGTACAGTAAGTGCAGTTACAAGGATATTTGTAAATTCATGGGAAAATGACATTTTTTTTTCTGAAAGCGGGGATGTAAAATGCATGAATGTATTTATGCACACCTCAGTACATAAAAAAGGCTTAGTGTACTAGTTGATGTTAATAGCAAGCTTTCACTGACTACATTGATGCATAAATTTTTGACACATATGCACAAGTCAGGTAATGCATTTGCATACTAAGCAGGGAGTTTGAGTTCCAGCTTTCTGGGGCAGAAACTGCTTTTAATTGTGTGAGATGCATAGCACTGGGAGGCTGACAGCACTAATCGAAAGTTAACAAGCAGGAAGGATTTGTTCTTTGAGAGCTGAAATTTTCAAGTAATCCTTTACATCTAATCCAGCTTGAGCTAAGGAGTGGGAGAAGAATTGTAACTGGACTTTTGTGACCTCTTCAAATGATTTGTCAGTTGAGTTTCTGCTCTTCCAGAGAGATGGACATAGTTCCAGCCTGGTCAGGAGAATAGCAAAGGGAAAAAAATAATGTACAAAAGCAAACTGTGAAAAACGTTTAATCACATTTCTCTAACTTGACATTTTTAGTTGGGTGACTGCCAGATGCATGCCAATGCTTCTCTGCATATTGTTTAGGATTTGCTGGTTTCAGCACTAAAGTGAACAGCAATGGAAGCTTTCAGTGTGTTTGAAGATTAATTTCACATAATCGCAACAAAGCTGAAGTCAACAAGATGAATTTAATTACTACCCTGACAGCTGGGAGGCAATTAGTGCCCTTAAACTTTCAAGCACTCTCTCTCTTGTATTTTTCCCCTTGCCTTATTCCTACTAATTAGAAACATACTTCAGGGTAAAGCTGACCATGGTGTTACATTACCACCTTGTCATCAGAACCAGAGAAACTTCCCAGATGGACATCAACTCTTTCCCCAGAACAAGAGTCAGAGCCATCTCTGGATGGTGAGAGCTGCAGAGTACCCTAACATGTCTGTCTTACAACATCAACTCCCACTACATTAATCCTCTGGAGTTTTTAAGGAAACGAATATTTTATCACCTTGTAACCTTTCAGATTTCTAGGTCATAAAGTGTAAGAAAACCTTTGCAATAGGACATCAATGTGCCAGCAATTTAGTAGGAATTTAAAGAACACCTCCTGTGAAGCTTAATAAACCCCATCTTGCACCTGAATGGAGTGGAGTTGCATATCTGCAGGGAAAGTGAGCATTAAAAATTTCTCTCTTGTAATGGCACCATTACGAGTAAAATCTACACCACATGCAGAATCAGGACCATTACATTTTTGCTCTGAAACTGGAAAAAATCCACTGCTGCAGCAGAGTACAATTTGGAATTTCATCCTCAGATAAAATTTCTGTGTTTGGGGTCATTGTGAATCAGGCAAAAGATGAACTTCTCACAGGAACAGAGATTTTTGTGGGTGTCTTGGCATTTTCACTATTGCTAAATTTAAATTTTTTATTTTGCTTTGCTGGATTGATGTAAACTTCTTTATTTCTGTCAACATTAAACTGCATTTTCCTACTCCAGCAGCTTTCCCAATGTACTTTAACTTGTTTATCTGCTGATGAGCAAAACATCATTTTGCTGACCACCAAGGGGTCCATAACATACAGATATATATACATGAAGTACTATTAGATAGGACTTGAAACAACTTTATGTACAAAATAGATCACCCAAGACTCAATATAACAGTGCAGTTCAGCACTTTACTGAAGCAATTACTTCAGATGAGGTATTTTTGTTTGCTTTTCCTCTACGGAAAAATGACACTCCCTAGAACAGTTACATTTGAAATCCTTGGATAGTGTAAAACATGCATTTTTAAAGGTCCCAATCAGAATACATTTGGTTTTGTTCAAAAACTAATTTGATGGTAGCAAGAGGTCAGTGAAGTACTGAAAGAACAGTACTGGGAGAGTTGGGGTTATTCTGCCTGGAGAAGTAACTGGGGATTCCTTTTTGTGGCCTTTAAGCACTTAAAGATGGGGATAGACTTTTTAGTAGGGCCCATAACAATAGGACAAAGGGATAGTGGGTTTAATCTAAAAGAGGAAGAAGTTTTTTACCATAAGGGTAGTAAACACTGGCACAGGTTGCCCAGAGGAGTGGTGGATGTACCATCCTTGGAAACATTCAGGGTCAGGTTGGATGGGGCTCTGAACAGCCTAATATAGCTGAAATATCCCTGCCCATGGTAGGGGGGTTGGACTAGATGGCCTTTAAATATCCCTTCCAACCCAAACTATTTTCTAATTCTCTGATTCTACTGCTGGGATTGGAAACCTCTGTGGCTTCCTACTCCATTGGTTTCAGTAGAAACCTAAGCCTTTCTACCGGCAAATCACAGCTATTTCTGTGTATGCTCAGTCTCACTGCTGTCAACAGAGCTGAATCTGGAGAAGAAATTCTGCCCCAATAGTTTTGCTTTATGTCTACATTGCAGCGAGTACCGGCAATTAATGATCTGTTGGAAAATTAACACTGCACATGGCAATTGACTGTGGTAATGAAGTTATAGAGTCTTCTTTATGGTTTATTAGCACAATAATAAACCACACTCAGCATGTAATAATGGCACACAGTTAAATTAAAGACTTGCTGATGCCTTATAAACCATTTTGAGAAACATTCTTGCAGCAATCTCTAACAGTCTTCCCCGTGAGCATGGGCAGGCTTAGTTCTGTATTCTGCAGATACAGTTCTGTCGATATATTTTTTCTATTACTCTTGCATTGCTAACAAAGCAGTGATGTTAGTGGAAAAACAAATTGACTGGAACATTTAATTCAAGCCGAACTAATTTTTAAGCTCTTTGGATGAAAAATAAGCCTTGGCTTCTTCAGATCGCACCTATTTCTTATCTCATGAAGAAATATAACACTAGAGTTGTTCATCATTTCACTCTTAGACAGAGCCACCAGCTGAATTTTACAGTGTTTCTCAACATTTGGCAAATTGGGTTGAATACATGGCTTTTTAAAAATTGGCAGAGGTTAAATCTATCCCCCCCAGCTCAGGTGAAACGTACCTCTGTGACCCAAGTTTCTCAATTAGCTTCCCTCAAACTTTCTGCTTCATGTGTGTGACCAACATCTTCTCTGTTTAGGGATGAGGCCTCATTTCAGACTCCCTGCCTGTTCACTATTTGATCCCAAAGTGGAGAGGCGTTCACATGAGCCAGAGCTCTGTGCCTGCACACCTGCTAAGCTCAAAACACCCAGAGAAGCCTGGCACCACAGTACTTTCAGATCTGCTTTACAGCCTCTATGGAAATGTAGGAGCATTATCTCTCTCCTTCTTGCAGGCATAGCAAGTACTTTGCTTTATTCAGTGTTGCAATATAGGATTCATGCTGTGAGTTATCAGGCTCTCAGAGAGGCCCGTAATGGCAACTGTATGCTGAATTTAACAACAGACAAAACTATCTGGAACTCTCCAGACTTCTCTCTGCAGGAAGCCAAAGCAATGCTTAGGGAAGCTATGAACTGCCTCTTTCCAGAAAGCTGCATTTCTTTCCTCCAGCTCCCACGGTGCCACGTTGGCCACTAGAGGACATCCCAGACCTGGCCATGGCTGACACCAAGGTCCCTGTCTCCCTTAGTTTGATCTTAGAGTTGATGGGTTTTTAAATCAGCCAAGGTTTTCTTTTTTTCTATCTGTCAGAATGAAAATAGGCATACAGGAGGAAAAGCAGTCTTTTTCCTGCCCTTGATCTCTCACGTCTGCTTAAACTGAAAACTTGTTAGGCAGTGGCTAAGTCAATTGTGAGGTTTGACTTTATTACCAATGTGTCTGATTTGAGATTTTCTCTCAGTCAGGATACGCAAGCAGAGTGTGTAATGCACTGCTCTAAGCAGAGCAAAGAACCTATAACAGAGAACTCTTAACTCAGCATTTAAGATATAGGCTTGCAGTGCAAGAAGAAGCTTTGTCATGCTCCTGAGCTGAACAAGAACAATCTTTATTATGCTGATACAAACATGCTTACCAGAACCTCCCAGGGAAGTTTTCGTCTTCCACTTGTGTTAATGAAAGCTGAGATTCCAAGATGAGGGACAACAGGAATAAGTCTGACTGAATTTTATTTTTATAAAAACTAGAGTACAGATAACACTGCCTTCTCCCAGCAGTCATCTAAGGAGGTGGCCAATGCATAAGAATATGAGATTACTTTGGGGGATGTGCATGAAACTTCACTTTGACCAGTGCAAGGAAGCTCAAGAGGGGCTCTGAGGAGTTCTCAGAACTTCTTTCTGTGGGTTGCAGTGGGACACTTGTCTTCCTAAACTAAGGCTGAGGATACTCACTCAACTCAAGCCCAGAATGGTGTTTAGTGCATATATTTGTGCCTACATAGAGTTGCAAAGACCTAAAACTTCCCTTGTGATTGCCATCTATAAATCTTCCATCACTTCCTGCTGGCCAGTATTTGCAGGTTCCCTACCAGGGCACAGGGGTGTCCAGTAGATCCATTTTGTTGCCAACTCTTCCTTTGTTTTATCCCTCAGAAAAGCTTACTCAGCTCTTTGTAAGTTCTATGGAACAGAAGGCTTTTCTCTTTGTGAACACTTTTATAATATTACCCTCTTAAAGAGTGCTCCTGTTAAGGAGCTTAATATCAACTTGAGGTCTCCAGGCTAATGAAGTCTTAAGACTGACAGTGTTTTCTAGCCACCTCTGACCCTGTCATTCCCTTGTGTGGCCAAATTCCTCCTCTCCACCCTGCAGTTCTTACAGACACTACAAGGAGTTTCTGAAGCAAATTAAAGAATACCTGAGAGATTCTGCTGAAGCTGAATATCTTCACAGGGGGATGGAGAAGTCAGAAGGGAAATGGAGAGCATGCAGCTGTGTCCTGCTGTCATGAGGCAGTTTGGTTTAATTTTCATTGAGCTGCTCCTAGCTGGTCACTTCCGTGCCTGCCTTCAAAATGCTAATCCAGAGCTTCTCATTAATTAATGAGCTTTGCCCAGTGGGAATCTGCTTACTGTGGGATATCTGTGCCTGAGGTGAGCAGCTTCTCTGGAAGTTTAATAGCCTGAGAAGAAGATGCTCAGTAATCTCAGATGCCTGCGTGTGCACTAGTTAATATGCAATAAATACACCTAGTAATGCCAGTGTTTAAAGACAGACTCACAAATGCTGACTGGACTCAAGGAGTTCTAACAATTTATAATGAGCAATTATGAGCAATGGCTTTCTTCTTCGGTGCTCTGGAAAGTATCTATCTAGTGACAGTGTGAAATAAAGACTTGCTGGAACAACTGGAGCAGCTCAAACGGTGGCTCCTTGCCACCAGCCATCCTAGAGATGGAATGATTTCTGTTGTAGCCAGTTCCACTAGTGCTTTTTGTGGCTTGCCCTTGCCCTCATGCCATTGACACTGGTGGGACAATATTTCATAGGACAGTTAGTCACTACTAGGTAGCAACATCTTTCCTTCTTTTGAAGTCTGGGAGGAATTTCAACTTTGTTATGTTGTGTTTCAGATCAAATTCTCAGTGCTCTAAGAGGTAATCCAAGCTCTTTCACTCTATTGCTGCAAAAACTCTTGTCACACTCTCTCTGATCTTTATAAGACAAAAATCTACTGATAATACTTTCTGTGCATTTCAGAAGAACCCAAACACTCACACTGAAATAACCTAGAAAGCACTTGTTGTCCCTGATTCTTTGAGCAGAACCCTGGAGGTGTTCAGTGACATCAAACCAAAGAACTTTGTAATCTCTGCTAAGAAGAGGGAATGGATCTGTGTCTGAGGGCAGGCAAACAAATTAAAGAATCTCTTGAGATCCTTTTAAGTGTGAATCTATGGGGCTGTGACCAGAGCAGATCTGAGCATTCAGAGAGTGTGAATTTAGAGGGTGTTTGGGGTCAAGAATGCAAATTACACATATTTGTAAGATGATGTTTTGGAGATTATCTGTAGGTATTATTACTGGGACATTCAGATTTCAAAGCATATCTCTTGTAGAAAAACACACACCTGTTTCTCTTTGAAGGCAGAAGGTAACCAGCTTCACTTTCTATACAGCAAAATGGAGACAGCTTAAATCTGATTTCAGAACCACTTTTAGATTAGTTAGAGAAGCCTTCAAGGTTTACTGACTATTGATTGTTGTGCTTAAAATACAGTGAAGGACGCTCAGTGCTGAGACTATCTCTAATTGTGAGGTGAAAAAAACCCCTGGGTGTTAGAAGGTAACATCAGCAGCATCAAGTATTCTGTGATCCTCTGTGTACACCATGGCCAAGTAACCTCAGGTCTCTGATCAGCCCAGCAATCAGTCCAGACACAGGGATATTTAGTCTTAGGGTAATGGCGCAAAAAGATTTTTTCCTCCCAGGATGATGTTTCCCCAGCTCTTTATAGCAGTCAGGAGTTACTGGCTTCCAGTCTGACAGCAAATCCCCATAGACTGTGACTTTCATAACGTTTCATCTCAGAAGCATGACATAGGCTTATTTTGCAGTAAGAGAGATTCAGGTTTGTACTAGTGAGGTGATACTGGTCTGTTCCTAACCAGCTTTTAAAGGAGAAAGAACAAATGAACAGCTTGGAAGTCACTCCTCATCTCCAGCCAACTGAGACTCCAGTAGTGGCAGCTAAGCTTAGCTCTGACTGCAAATCGATTCTCTATTACCATATCCAGTGAGAGCATTGCTATTCAGGTTACTGATGGTGATAAAGTAGGTCGTTAACAATGAGCCAGCACAAAGCAAGTCATTTTAATAGTTGAAATGTTATCCTCTCTAAAGGAGTCATAATAATAATGCAATATTATTGAGCCTTTCTAGTCTGCAGGCATCTGTCATCTGTCTGCCTAAAACTGATAGGGTAGAGTGCATTTGAATTTCTCTTGCAGGAAAGAAATGATAAAGCTTTATCACTGCTCTCTCTTTTTTTTTTTTTCCCCTTTCTTTCCTGCCTGCACATGCCAATTTCTGCTTTTTGGCCTTTTTT